>CAJQUW010014620.1:0-31374 GCA_907163375.1 Prostheceraeus crozeri | reverse complement strand
CCATAGACCTTCTTAATTTATTCTGGCATATAGGTTTGAAATCAAGAATTGATAACATGATAAGGCCAACTATCCTGAATTTATGGCTTATTTAAAGTAACCTTGACTGTCATTGTCTGTCATTGTTTATTATTATACATTAGAGTATGCCTTGACTATTTCAAGCTGATTACAACATTGGGTCCCACATGTCTAAAATAGCACAGTAAAAGTCAGTGCTTTCAGCTATGATGTTCTCTTTTTTTGTTAGCTTTGCAATCTTTCTTTTTACTAATTTGCTCAGAAGAGGCAATTGATATATATGCACAAATTTCTTGCTCTGTGCACAATTGTATAAAATATCTTCATGGAAATTGCGGATTTCGTTCATGTCGTTTGTGCCAATGTGTTTTTCATAAGAAGTAGTACAGAGAAGTCTCAAGTGCAATTTTATTTCATCAATTCTGCGGAACACCGACCGTTGATTCATTTATGCGGTGGGGTACTCTTTTCTAAGATCACTGTTCAGTGTGATTTCGTAGAGTAACTCCTAAAAAGTAATATACATAATTGGTAAACACAGCTTCATTTGTGAGAGAAGACCCACACGTTCATATATCATTTTAGAAACTTGCTGTTAAAGGGAATCTGCGATAGCGTACATTGCCATACTCCTAATTTGTTACAGTGGCATTCACGGCAGAATTACACTTTTTGCTTCTCAAGAGTGAACGACAGCAAGCACCACTGACATATATATTACAGCATTATCTGTGTTGTCAGGATTCCTACTAACTGGAAGGCTTTTGCGTGTAAGCATTCTGCTGCAGATCTGTTCCTCTTGTGTATTGTCTGTGTTGATATTTTGTCATCTATGTTGTTCACACTGTAACCGGAGTAATTTATCAACGAAATCGCCTTTATTTTATTGTCATCTCCTTAAGTTGACGCATGGAGATGAAATTTAGTTTGCTCCCACTCATTTGTTCGTATCCAGCCAAAGCGTTTCTCTAGATAATCCGATCTGTACTTTCCATTTATTACATAAACTATAATACGATTGTGTATTTCGATTAAGGGCCTAATCTCCATTGGCTGGCAGGGTTTTGGGTTGTTGCAAGAAGGTTTTCTTGAGTTAGACCAGGTATCTGAAATATAAACGCATGCAATGCATCACAACTTGTTTTGGCAGCTTAGTAGTTTCAGTTAGATTACCAAATTGAGTTTACATACTCTTCATATTTTAATCACTAAATTTTGCTGTAATACAATCTTGTCATGCAAAAGAATAGATGTTTTATTTTATGAATTGCAATTATGTAATTATATCCGTCATGCATGTTCGTTTTATAATGTAGAACAAGTCCCTGTATCTGGGTATGCATAGTAACGTTATAGTTATGACTTTTAGTTCACACATTTTATATATTCGGCTTAAAAGATAAGTTTTCTGCATTGGTTATGCTTACCAGGTTGCTTTCAATCTATCAAGAAAAATCTGCAACTTTGAAATAATTTCCAATTTTTAATTCATAGGAATGCTAAAGATTGTTATGTTTAGTTGAAGCTCATCTTCGCAAATGCCAACGAAAGGCGTACGCACCATTCATAATAATTCCAAATTACTCTAATAAATGTAGAAAATCAGCAAGTTTCATGCTTTCCAAAGTTATTTCTTGATTGATTGTTGACTGTGGATCAGACCAGCTGATAACCGTGTCGGAGGCGTTCTAGACTTGTTTGGGATTAAGTATTTGTGGCTATGTTAACTTGTGCGCCATCATTGCAACGGCTTATTTTAATCGGATTTATACATTTCCTAGAATCAGATAATTATGCACGAGGTCACAGAGTTCAAATAAGGTGGAAATTGGGACTAATGAATACATTCTTGGACTGAAAATTATTATATACATGTTATTTTTGATTTATGAGTTGGAGGTCAAACAAGAGACAAAAGGGCTTCCCATTTCACATTTGTTAACATTATGTGTTTTCCTTGTTCTTAACATAAAATTCTGAAGAAAACATCTTCTGTGTGATGCTGCATTTATCAGCGAGGTAAAGCCTAACACAGTTAATACAATCTTATGCAGTAATTCCTTGATTGATTCGAACATTTGTTGTGAGGTCTGCTGTCAGGCTTTCATGGGGGGTAAAATTCCTACAAAATTTTACGATTCGCAATTTTATGCGTCATCTTTTTGTTTTGCAGCAGACTGCAAATTTTAGTTTGTCAGGAATGCATTTATCAGAATCATTACTAATCTTACGTATCGAATATTTCATATCTACATTCGTAAATGCATCTCGTAAATTGATATTTATCAGTTAAACACAGTCATGACGTTGGTCCTCATTAATATATTATGCAGATTTCAAAACGGCTTGTGGATATTGGACCACTTACTGGATATAAAGGAATGCATAGGGGCTCGTAAAACAATTATCCAGAACAAATCATCAAGGGTGTATAACCCTTAAACATCCCGGTTTAATACACCAGGCATATTTTTTAATATATAAATACATGTAGGTCAACGATAAATATTGATTACTTCGAACTTTGTACTTTTGCCTTGTGTACTATTATTTACTAAAAGAAAACTTAATTCATACTTACCTGCAACATCTGGGTACTTTGATTGATAAATGATTTCACCATTAATACAAGTGCAGTTTGTGAAACATCGCTTACTTCTGCTCACCAATCCGTAAAATCCTACACCACTGTATTCAGCTCGATTGATTCCAAGGAAATTTCATCCATAATTTCAGAGACAGTGGTTTCAAAAAGACCTAGCTTAGCTTTTTCGCATCTGCAAGATATTCCGCATTATCAATCCTGTTATCTGTATAGTTAGCTTGTAATCTTGCGTAGAGTCAAATCGACGGAAGTCATAAACTCTATGATCAAGTGAAGTTGGTATGCGATGAACTTGATGCGTCGTTAATGATATAAGGACATCACAGTCATTTCAGGTGAGTAGCGTCTTCCATTTTTTTTCGAGTGACTCGATAATTCCATACTGCTCTTTCAGAAAGGCGATTCGCATGTTCTCTGCTATAATCTTCTTAATTCCATATCTAGGTATGAATTCAAGCATTCAATTGCTGCACCTTTATGACCAAATTTATGAGGATTGATCATCCAGGATTTTACTAAATGCCATCAGATGAGAACCTGGAGATCATTGAAATTTTATTGAATTGTTTCTGCATGATGTTGATTATTAAGAAACTATGTGGAATTGATGTTTCTTGTTTGTGATAGACAAGAACCATTCTTACATTTGTCAACTGTCAATGATGCGATAACAGTGAAGGGAAGGGTTTTACTCATATTCGCCATGTTTATGCCAACTTTCGTTTTCATGATGACAATCAGATGGAGTGGGTTTCCTTTGTAGGTGTTTTGAAATTAATCATCTTAACAAGATATTTTATCCACTCCGATGAAATCCGCCGACCGTGTTTCCATCGCAGACGTCACGATCATGACGCTTAGTAGAAGTGGCCATACCTGATCGTGGCTTTGGAACTTCTGTTGGATAAGTAGCTTGGGCAGATTGGGGAATTTTGATTGGGCACTGATTCCTTCTTTTAAGACAAAGCGCTTCTTCAATGTTCTTGATCTCTCTTTGCTTTCGATAATTATTAGTGTCCTTCGTGGTAGTGCTGAAGTCAGATTCGCTGAAGTGATAGGAACACAACACGGAGTGTTTTGTTGGAATAAAATCTTTTCTATTCACATGTTTCAACCACAAACTCAAAAGTTCTTTATTCTGTAGAGGAAAGCGGTGATATGTTACATTCTCGTTGCGCTTAGCATGACAACCAACTGCGACACATTTGTTAGGCATCTTTGCGCTGGAATGAATCGTACAGGATGCTAGTAATGGAGTTGGCCTGAACATGTATAGAATGATTTCAAATTTTGCCAACCTATCTGTCCAGGTAGATTTAGAAGTCTATGGTATTTCCAGTGTACATATTGTTATGCGTGACTTGGAGCATAGACTTCTAAACTTGGAGGATTCCATCATAGATATTCAAGATGGCAAGAAAGCTTACGAACTACATGCACAGATTGCAGAGCCGCAGAGCTATCCAACCTTCTACCTTGAGGGCAGACGCTTCGGTGACGGCATTGTAGTGAGATACTCATTTGTCTGTTTTAGAAGCTTCACCATACCTTTTGTTTTACTTTTTTCTATTCCTTTTTTTGCGAAAAACGCCTTAAAAAAGGTATAAAATTCTTTTACTTGTACGACGTTTCGGAAGTCCTTAGGTCCACGTACAAAAAGAATTGGTACGGCTACCAATGAAGGCAGCTCGTCGCGCTTTAATACATCACTGCCTCAAACAAAAACATACATTGTCCAAGGGCAAATGAATGTGACATCAGACGCACAATTAAAATATTTGTGGCCAGCGGGCCTCTCAAAAGATGTAACAAAGGAAATTTTGGTCGTCATCCATCCGCTGTCATTGGTGACAACGTTGTCTTAATTTTGGGCAACACTGTTCAAAAACAGGAAGAAAACACTCCGTATTCCATGAGACAATGTGCCAGGGATTATGCTGCAAGAATTTTTAATTTCCTGGATTTTGGCAATGATGTTCTTGGTGAAAACCCAAATATTTGGTTTATGCAAGACGGAGACCCAGCTCACACTGCATCCGTGAGCTTCTATAGGACTCGCAGATTGTTGGACGTCATTTTGGCCTCCAAGATCACCCGATCTCAATCCATGCGATTACTTTCTATGGGAACTTTTAAGAGATAGGGTGTTCCGATATGAACTTGAACCTATTTGAGGATTAAACGATTTGACTGATCGGATTCATGAGGAATTCACGCATAGGCTTATGGCAAGATTGCATGAACTACGTGTACGTGACGCTGTTGAGGCATTTTATCCCAGGTAACTGAAAACTTGCTACCCCTTTTTTATTGGAATATTTTGTCAAAATGATGTATTGTTGCAAATTACAAAATGCATTTCTGAAGATGATCGACAGCTTGGGCTTACTCATCATTCAGACTGTCTGACTCCCTGTTACAGCTGCAACGAAGTTTGACGTTATCAATGTTTTCATTTCTAAAGTAGGTCAGAAATTTATTAATGTTTCCTTACTTTGTAGTCTATCAAGTTTTTTTCTACCCGTGTAATCAATCTTTAACGTACTATGATTTCTGAATCATGCTGGAAAAGCGTGCTATGATCAAGATTCATGGATGGAAATCGCATATCATTATGTCCGATATCTTGAATTCTACCACTGGAAATACACAAGATTCGAGCTTATGCCCGTTTGTCTCCAAGAGTACTCAATGTTCAAGCTTCATACTTTAAGGACAAAAATTTATGGGTATTTTACATTTGTATGCAAAAAGTCAACTCAATCGCATGGAAATTGACGAAGTTATAAGCGTATAGTTTTCGTCACTTCTTTGGGACACCCGGTAGAAATTCGATACAAATGAATATCTCACTACAATGCCGTCACCGAAGCGTCTGCCCTCAAGCATAGAAATAAACTGTTTATCTGAAGTTCGCTAGAATGGAAATTGACTCAAGGTCGCGGCACATCCTGGGGAACTAAGTTGGGGCATGAAGAACCAATTAAAACCTTCGATTTACTCATGTGACTGATTCTAACCCAATGATACAGTCGTTGGCAGGTGCATCCAAGTGAAAATGCGTGCGATTTATATGCCGTTATTGTGCATTGCATGAAGCTTAATTTCCATTCTGGAGGTTTTATTGTTGTCAATTTCTATGCCCTCAAGGTAGAAGGTTGGATAGCTCTGCGGCTCTGCAATCTGTGCATGTAGTTTGTAAGCTTTCTTGCCATCATGAATATCTATGATGGAATCCTATAAGTTTAGAAGTCTATGCTCTAAGGGACACCTGGTATAATGAAGTGAATTCTTCATCACTATGTCATGCGTCATGCGACGCTTGCTTCATCTGAGTCTGTATGGCATCTGAGGATTTGATGTCGTTGCATTTAGTGAAGAACGCCTTCCCAGTGCCCCTGCAGGTATACAGATTGCGTCGAGGAAGGACGTCATCCGAGGGGGTTTGGTATTTACTATTAGGGGAGGGTCAGCACAATACACCGGAACAGCGAAAGGTTTAATTTTAAAAATTTTTAAATTTTTTTTTTTTAAATTTTATTTTTTTTTTTTTTTCTATTATAAATATTTTTTTTATTTATTTTTTTTAATTTTAATTTTTTTTTTTTTTAATTTTTTTTAATTTTTAATAATTTTTCTTTAATTTTTTTTTTTAATTTATAATTTTTTTTTTTAATAATATTAATATATTAATAATATAATTTTAAATAATTTTAATTTAATTTTTAATTAATAAAATTAATTAATTTAATTTTTTATTTTTTTTTTTTTAATTTATTTTTTATTTTTATTTTATAATTTTTAATTTTTTTTTTTTTTTTTTAAATTTAATTAATTAATTTGAAATTTTTTTGTTTTAATGTTTTTTTTTTTTTTTTTTTAATATTTTTTTTTTAATAAATTAAAATTTAAAATTTTTTTATGATTTATATTGTTTTAATTTTATTTTTTTTTTTAATTTATTTTATTTTTTTTATATTTTTTAAATTTTTAATTTTTTTTAATTTTTATATTTTAATAAATTTAATTTTTTTTATTTTTTAATTTTTTATTAATATTTTTTAATTTTTTAATTTTTTTTTTTTTTTTTTTTTTATATTTTTTATATTTTATTTTTTTTTTTATGTTTTAATTTAATAAATTATAATTTTAATTTAATTAATTTTTAAATTTTAATTTTATTTTTTATATTAAAATTATTAAATTTTTTTAAATTTTTTTTTTTTATTTTATTTTATATTAATTTTTTATTGTTTTTTAATATTTTTTTTATTTTTATAAACTTTTTATTTTTTTTATTTTTATAATTTTTTTAAAATTTTTATAAATTTTTATTTTACTTGTTTTTTTTTTATTTTATTTATTAATTTTAATTTTGTTAATTTATTTTTTTTTTTATTATTTTTATTTTATAATTATTTTTTTTATTAATATTAATTTTTTTTAAATTATAGATAAAAAATTTATTTAAATTTTATTAAGTTTTTTTTTTTTTAAATTAAATTTTAAATAATTTTTTTTTTTTTTTTTTTTTTTTTAATTTTTAATTTAATATTTTTTTTAATTATTTTTTTAATTTTATTTTTTAATTTTTTTTTATTATAATTAATTATTATTTTTATTTAGTATTTAAAATTTATTTTTAATTAAAAAAATAATAATATTTTTTTTTTTTAATAAATTTTTTAACTTATTTTTTTTATATTTATTTATTTTTTTATTATTAATAATTAATGTTTTTATTTTTATATAATCTAATTATTTTTATATTTTATTTTTTTTAAATTAATTTTTTTTTATATTTTTTTTAATTTTTTTATTTTTTTAATTTTTTAATTAATTTTTTTTTTTTTTTTATTTATTCTTTATTTTTTTAATTTATAATTAATTTTTTTATTAATTAAGTTTTTTTAATTAATTTTTTTATTTTATTTTATTTAATTAAATAATTTTAATAAATTTTAATCAATTTTTTTTAATTTTTTTTTTTTATTATTTAATTAATTTGTTTAATTTTTTTTAATATTTTAATATTTATTTTTATTTTTAATTTTTTATTGTTCTATTAATTTTAAATTAATTTTTTTATATTTGTTTTTTAATTTTTTTAATTACTTTTTAATAATTAATTATTTTATATATTTTTTTTAAATTAATTTTTTTAATATTGTTTATTTTAATTTTATAATATTTTTTTTTTATATTAATTTTTATTTAATAATTTTTAAATTTAAAAAATGTTGTAATTTTTTATTTATTATTATTAATAAATTTTTTTTTTTTTTATAATTAATTATTATATATTTTTATATTTTTTTTTATTCTATTTTTTTTTTAATTTAATTTTTTTGTAATTTAATAAATAATTTTATAAAATTTAATTAATAATTATATTATTTTTTTTTTTTTTTTTTTTAATAATTTTTTTTTAATTTAATTATATTTTTTTATTTATTTTTTAAATTTTATAATTTTAATTTAATTTTTAATATTATTTTAATTTTTATTTAATGTATTAATTTAATATTTTTATTATTTTTTTTTTTAAATTTTTTAATTTTCTTTAATTTTTTTTTTTTTTTTTTTTTTATAAATTTTAATATTTTTAATTTTTTTAATTTTAAATTTTTTATTTTTAATTTTTTTTTTAATTAATTAATTAATTATTAATTATTTATTAATTATTTTATTTAATATTTTTTTTTTTTTTTTTTATTAATTTTAAATTTTTTAATATTTTTTATTTAATTTATATTAATTTTTTTTTTTATTTTAATTTTAATTTTAATTATTTTTAATTTTTTATTTTTATTGTTATTTTTTTAATTATTTAATGTATATTTAATTTTTTTTTAAAATTTTAATTTTATTTTTTTAATTTAATTTGATATAATATTTTTTTTTTTTTTATATTAATAACTTTAAGTTTAAATTAAATATAATAATTTAAGTAATTAATTTTTAAATTTATATATTTTTTTAATTTTATTTTATATAAATATTTTTTTAATTTTTTAAATTTTAAATTTTTTAATTATTTTATTTTAATTTAAATTTTTAATTTATTGTATTAATAATTTTTTAATTTTTAATTTTTTTTTTATTTTTTTTTTTTATAATTTTTTAATAAAATATATTTGTTTTAATTTTTAATTTTTATGATTTTTAATTTTTTTAATTATTTAATTATTTAAAATTTTACAAAAAAAAAAATAAATTTTTTATTTAATTATTTTTTTTTTTATAATTTTAATTTTTAATATTTTTATTTATTTTTTTATCTTTTTTAAATTTTTTTATATTTTTTTTTTTAATTTAATTCTTTTTTAATAATAATTTTTTTTTTTAATTATATTTTTTTTTTTAAATTTTGTTTTATATTTTTTAAATAAATCCATTTTATTTAACAACATTTTGGGCAATTTTTGTCTTTGCAAACTTTGCAACTTCACTTAATTGGAAAGTTTGCATATGTAGTCAATATTTCATTCTGAACTCGGAAATCATAGTGGACCACACCAAATGAGTACTTGTACAAGTTCCTGTATTTGTACAATGTATTACTGGTGTCTTCTGACCGATAATTTTGTGGTCTCGGTCAAGAGGACATTTTGACTGTTTTACGAAATTTTGAAAATGATAGCTATTGTAAAATTTCGCATGCATGATAACATCATGGTTCTTAATGCAGGGCATTTTCAAAAATACACAATTGCTGAATCGTGATCATCCATAGTTGATTTCTTCCTTTTGGTGCAACAACTAGACTCACAAATGATGTACAGGGTGATTTTAAAGTCCTTACCTGGTTTTAAATCGATGTCACGGATGCTACATTTATCGGATTGCCAATTATTTTACACCATAAATGCACCTGAAACTCCAAAGTTTTATATGGTACATTGATTATTATGTATGCGCGTTGTTAATTGGAAGACTATTGTCACAAATCAAAAATGCCAAATTGAATATACTAAGTTCTAAAACCTCGACTACGAAATCTGGTATAACGTTACTTCACTCTATTCTAACATGAGAATTCAACATTCAAATTGATGTGCGTCACTGGAAAGAATTCAAATAATATATTTCATTGTGTATGGCATCACACCATTGCTAAATGAGAACAGAACTCATAGATATCTTAACTCATAAATCTCATTATCAATTGAAAATTCAAACATCGTCAACTTAAGCATTTAAGAATGCGAACGGTTGTTATCAAAACACAACATGATTGCATATTAACAGAATGGTGACTGTCGAAGGCCATATTTAAGTTGTTCTTCTTACGGCAAAGTTTCATTCAGTGACATTACTTGAAAGACATCTTAGAAATGAAAGGGTATGGAGCATTCCGACTCAGAGGACCATGAGATCAATCTTCAACAAGTTTAAGGAGACTCGCTCAGTTTTGGACCTACCCTGATGTAATAGACGACAAGATCGACAAAATCAAAGACATCTTCGGAGAAGATCCTTCTACGTCGATCCGGCAAGCAGCTGCAATTGCTGAGACTTCCTTCTCTACGGTTCGGAATGTGTTGCGGGACGATTTGAAGATGAAAGCGCGTATAGACTTTCTTTTTGCCAGCAACTGTTCGCCGATGATAACGCCGCGAGAGTAGCCATGTGCAGTGAATTCCAACAACGGATTGCCGCCGATGAGAATTTTTTGAACAGACTATGTTTCTCTGACGAGGCTACGTTCCACCTAAGTGGACGAGTCAACCGTCATAACTGTGTGACATGGTATTCGAGCAATCCTCATACTGTTCAACAAGTACCGATCAAGTCTCCCGGAATTACCGTTTGGTGCGGTAGATTTTGCAATGAAGTCATTGACCCTTTCTTCTTTGATTCGACTGTGACCTCCAAGTCCTAAAAGGCAATGTTGGTGGACTTCTTCATCCCTCAACTGAAGAGTAGAAGAAAATTTTCTACGACCATCTTTCAGCAGGATGGGGTCTTTGCCCATTGGTCCCTCGAGGCTAGATCTCTATTGCACCAAAAGTTCCCAAGAAGGTGGATCGGAAGAGACGATCCATTCCACTAGGCTGCTCGCAGTCCTGATTTGACCCCTCTTGACTTTTGCTTTTAGGGAACTATCAAACATAGTGAATCACAGACAGCCAACAAGTGTGGTACAAATACGAAATTTTATCATCGAAGAAATCTCTCAGATTTCATCACAAAAAATTTCTTTTATGCTGCGTTTCAATAGTTCTCAAAGCCATTTTGAACAGTTTCTTCAAAGTCTTTCACGATATAATATAGACAAATGTATTGATTTAAATTTTGTAATGATTTTATTTCAATGATAAAAATTATTGCAAGACATTTGACGTTTTTTGCATAACAAATACAAATAAAATTATATGCTAATTATTACAGAAATGTATAATAATCAATATAGAATATAAAACTTTGGAGCTTCAGGTACATTTTGGTATAAATGTATTGGCAATCCGATAAATGTAGAGTCCGTGACATTGATTTAAAACCAAGTAAGGACTTTAAGATCACCCTGTATTTCGCTGTATAAAGAAAACAAAAACATCATTGTAAGTAGAGAGATGTGCATCGGTTAGAAGACAATTTTGGGGGACAAAGGGAAATTGCAAAAATATCCCAAATCAAGTTCAACGTAGCAAAGTGCGTCAAGGTAACATAGTTAAAAAAACTAGCTAATGACTAGTTAATTTTCAATAGGTACAAAATATGATTTTAAAAAAAAATTTTATATCCTAAAATGTCTAAAAATTTTCAAAATACTTACTAGAAGGACAAACGCTTCTCCTCTCCTTATGTGGAATGAATTGGCGAGTAAGTCGCTCTGTTCAAAATGTTTACATGTATCACTTGTATATTGAAAAGATCCTATTTAACAGTATGCCCATTCAGATGATAAGGGGACAGGTCTGTTTCCAATCAAAATACCAGATCTAGCTAACACAGCGGGATTACGTTATCTAAAATCTACCAGGTGTGCAAGAGAATTAATATCAGTTCCTTAAGCTAAAACTTGAAATAGAATTCTACAAAATATGCATACAAATTATTTGACTATTTTTAATGAGGTCATCAACAGGAACTTGGTCAGGACGATCGCGTTTCGATCGCTTAATCCTGGACGCTCAAACCCGACCAAGCGCGGTCCTGTACATTTAAGATGCACAGCCTCAAAAGTAATATTTATAATAGAGAAAGATTAGCATCTATCAAAAAAATAGAGTCACTATTGATTGAAATGTACCTCAAGCATTTGAAAGAAGGACAGAGTAATGTTTAGATTAAGTTTTTTATTTTGTTCTTTTGTTTTTGTTATAGTTTTTTTTTTTTTTCTTTTTTTTTTTTCCAGCCAGTAGAGTAAAGAGCTAAAGTAAATGCAATCCGGAATTATAGTTTGGTTGAAACTACGGCTCATGAGCTTTCACATGATACATTTGTATAATTTGCGTAGATCACAACGAAATTTCTTCCCGAAGATTAAGTATCTATGATTGGGACGGCTTTTTTAGCACTTTTTCTGCCTTGAGCTAAAATTTTTATGAAAAATACTTTGCTTGATTGATTTAGATTTATGATGACCAAAAAGAGGACATTCCAAGGATTAAGATGAAAAAAAATATGAAAATCGGCTCAGAACTAAGGATTTTACAGATAAAAGACACGTTTTTGACAATGTTATATAAAATGGAGTTACCCCGAGGGTCATTGCTGTCTGTGTCCAGACACACACAGATGTAAACGCCTTTCGTGGTAAGGAGCCTGTTGAGTAACAGTTGAGCAATTCCATGTTGTCAGTTTTCAGTTTCGCGGCGTTTGCTCCACACAGTGTGGAGATGTTGAGCGGATTCAGATTATGATTGGAAAATGTTTGTAATGCCTGTCTTCACAACATATTTATCATCTCTATGAATATTGGTCATTTACAATACACCACTAATCGTGGTACATGAATATGTGACCAACCTGTGCACGAAGCGGCTTGTCGAACTTCAATATCCGAAGAAACGTGGTTTTTACGTGTATGTACACTGTACATCCGTTGTCAATACAAAGAATCGATTTTGCATTGTTCTCTCTTTACAATGCCGTTTGCAATCCAATGTCATTGGTTGGAAATCAGTAAATAATTGTCCATTTTCAACTTCTCTTACTGATTAATTTAATCATTTTCAATCACTTGAATCCGAATGTTTTTCTCTTTTCAGGTTAGAAGTCAGTATGAGATATGCTACAAATAAAGCGACCGTTTCTTCTGGTTTCTTCAATGTGGAGATAACAATCACATTTCGTCGCCAGAGTGGAGTGACTCACTCAATCGGCATGAATGTCACAAACCCGAATTTCTCCGCTGACCAGTTCGTGAGAGATTCTCTTCTACAACTTGACTTCATCAAGAAATTGGGAAAGGCGTTTGGTCAATCATCTCTGACTCTATTCATCCTACAAAACGTCACAAAAGTATATCGTCGGCGTTATGCACGACAAAGTTCATTTGGTAAGTGTCATAAGCGTTTATCATCATCAGCCTGTTCTGTTCCTCTGTTGAGACCTCAGTATGCTTCATCCATTCTTTTCGATCTTGAGCTTGTCTCTTCCATGTTGGCTGTCCACAAAACCTGTCGATGTCGTCTCTATATCTTGTTACTGGTCTGCCTCTGCTTCTTTTTCCATAACGTGGGGTCCAGTCTGTCAATCTGATAGTCCATCTATTGTCTTGCATTCTTACGACATGTCCCGCCCATCTACATGCTTTTTCCACCACGTCCTTGATTCTTGTCAGCACTCCTATTAACTCATTGGTCTTCTTGTCCCACTTGGTGATTCCGATCATACGGACTGAGGCTGCTGTCCGTTAACTCTGTCGGCATTTCCTGTAATTTGTCCGCATTGCTCCCTAGAAGAACTATATCATCTCCAAACCGTAGCTGTGTTCAGTTTTCTCCATCAATGTTCATTCCCTTGTTTTGCCAGTTACGCTTGTACATCATGTGTTCTAGTGTTACCGTGAAGAGTTTCGGTGACATTGTGTCTCCTTGTCTGAATCCTTTCTTTACATTTATTGTCTTTGTTCTCTTGTGGAGATTTACTGTCACGGTGTTGTCTGTCCGGGTAGATATCTTTGAGGACTTCAAGGTAACCATCGTCTATACCCTGTTCTTTCAATGAGTTTCAACTGAATCAAACGCTTTCTCATAGTCTACGAATACCATGCACACAGAAATGTTAAATTCGTGATATTTCTCCTTTAACTGATTCTTGGTGTGCATATCATCTGAAGGTGAATAATGCTTCCGAACACCTGCTTGCTCTCATGATTGCCTTTCATCCAGTTTCTTTGCGATTCTTTCGGCCAGCATCTTGGTATAAAGTTTCCACAGGTTTGAAAGTATGCATAAAGGTCTGTAGTTGGTGATATATTTTTTGTCGCCTTTCTTCAACAAGTTTAACATATTGGCATTTTCCATGCTGTAGGTATTTTCTGCATTCGTAGACATTTCGTGGATATTTTGACCAGTTCTCTGTTCATCACCTCCCCGCCAGCTTTCAGTGTTTCAGTTTTTGCATTGTCATTTCCTGCAGTTTCCGTTCTTCATCTTTTTTGAGTGCTGCTTTGACCTCCCAGTCTGGCAGATCCAGGATCCTCCTGACAGGTCAGATCCAGACGTTTCCACACTTACTAGTTTGTTGCTGCTGTTGTATAATTCCCCATAGAACTCCTCAATTCTCTCTGGGTGTTTTTATGGTTTTACGTTGCCACATTTATCCAGTAAAGTCGTGGGCACCTCTTTTTGCTTTCTTGTTGCTTTTTCCATCTCTTATGTCTTTGTCAACGGTTTTGATGTTGTGTCTCCTTATGTCTTCTCGAGCTTTTTTCTTTATGGTTTTATCCAGATCTACATACTCAATTATATTCCTGATATCTCCAAGTTTCTTTTTCATTGAATGTGTCAAACCTATTAAGCAATATTATATGAAATTCCTGCTTCTTTGATGCTATTTGCTCGAGATCAAGCTTTTTATGCTTGATATAGGCGTTATTTTTTTTTTTTTTTTTTTTGTAATTTATTTTTATTTTTTTTTTATTTTAATAATTTTAAATTTTGTTTTTTTTGTGGGTTTTGAAATTTATTTATTATTTTTTTTTATTTTTTTTTAAGTTGTTTTTTATTATTTTTGATTTTATATATTATTTTTTTTTTTTTTTTTATTAATTATTTATTTTCTAATTTTTATTTATTTTATGTTTTCATTATTTGTATATATGTTTTTTTAGGATTTTAAATTTTTATTTTTATATTTTTTTTCTTTTTATTTTGTGTTTTAATATTTTTCATTTTCTTAGATTTTTAATTTTTTATTATTTTTTGTTTGCGTTATTATTTTTGTATTTTTAATTGATTTTTTTTTATTTAATAAATTTTTTTAATTGTTTTTTTAATAAAAAAAATGATTTTATGTATGTTAATTATGGCTATTTTATAAATTAAAAATTTTTTTTTATTGATATGTTTTATTTTCTTTAAATTTTTAAATATATATTTTCTATATATGATTTGGATCTATTTTATTTTTTATTGATTTTTATTGACCCCAATATTTTTGTTAGTTGGGTTTTTCTAAAATATTTGATTTTTTTTTTTTAAATGATTTTTTTGTTATTTATTTGTTTTTTATTTTATTTTTGATTTTTTATTTTGTATTTTTATATTTTAAATTTTTTATTTTTATTATTTATTGTATATTATATTTGTCATTTAATTTTTTTTTATTTTTTTACTATTTGTTTTTTTTAATTGATTTTTTTTTGTTTTAATGAATATTTTATTGTTGTTTATTTTTTAATTTATTTATTTTTGTTTTTTGATTTTTTATTTTAAAAATTATTATATTTTTTTTTGTTTATTTAAAAAATTTTTTTATTTTTTTTATTGAAATTATATTTGGTACATTTATATTTATTTTATTTTTTATTTAATTATTTTTTTAAATAATTTATTATTTTTTTTTTTTTTTTTTTATGTTGTATTTGTTTTTATTTTTTTATTTATTTATTATTATTTTTTTTTTTGTTTTTTTTTTTTTTTTTTTTTTATTTTTTTGTTTTTTTTTAATTGATTATTTAATTATGATTTTATTTTTTTATATTTAATTTTTATAATTAAATAAAAACATATATAATTTTTAATTTTATTTTAAATTAAATATTGTTATGATTAAATTTTTATATAAATAATTTTTTTGTTAATATTTTATAAGTTATTATTTTTTTTTTTTTTGTTATTATATATTTTAATATTATTATTTAATTTATTTATTTTTATTTTAAATGATTTTTTTTGTTTTGTATGGGTTTTTATTTTTATTTTTTTTATTTTTATTTTATTAATGGTTTAATTATTATATATTTAAAAATTTTTTTTTTTGTTTTTTTTATTTTTTTTTTAAATTTAAATTTTTTTTTAATGCCTTTATTTTTTTTTAGTAATATTTTTATTATTTTTTTTTTTTATTTATTGTATATTGATTGTGATTTTAATTTTTTTTTTATTAATTTAAAATTTGTAATTTTTATATATTATTATTTGGTTGATTTATTTGTTTTTTTTGTCTTTTTTTAATTTTTATTCTTATTTTATGAAATTATTTTCATTGTTTTAAGTTTTATTATTGTATTTTTTTTTTTTTTATTTTTTTATTTTTTATTGATTTTTTTTATTATATTTTTTTTTTTTGTAATTAAATTTTATTTTTATATTTGTAATTTTTATTTTTTTTTTTATTTTGATTTTATTTTTATTATTTTAAGATTTTTTTTTTATTTTTATGTAAAATTAGCATGTTTTATTTTGTTTTTTCTTTTTTTTTCTTTTTTTTTTTTTGTTTGTGGTTAAATTATTTAATTTATAAATATTTTATATTATTTATTATTAATAAATGTTATTCTTTATTTTTTTTTAATTATTTTTTTTAATTTTTTTATTTGCTTCTATTATAAATTTTTTTCTATTTTAATTATAAAATAATTATTTTATTATTTAATTTATTAATTTTTTATTTTAATTTTGTTTGTTAATTTTTGTTTTTAATTAGTTTTTTTTTTTTTTTTTTAGTTTTATGGAATTTTTTTTTTTTAAAATATTTAAAATAATTTTTATGAAATTTTTTTTTTTGATTGTTTTGTTTTATTTTTTTGTTTTATAATTTTTTTTTATTTTTTTTTTAAATATTTTTTTGTTATTTTTTTTTGTATGGTTTTTTTTTTTTGTTTTATTTATTTGATATCTATTGTTTATATTTTGTAATTTGTTATTATTATTTGTTGATATTATTTGTTGAATTGTTTTTTGTTTTTATATATATATTATTTTATATTTTTTTTAATTTTGTAAATATAATATTTTTTATTAAATATTATTTTGAATTTTAATTTTTTTAGTAAATTTTTTTGTTGAATATATTTTTTATTTTTTTAATTTTTTTATTGTTTTTTATTTTTTATTTTTTTAATTTTTCTAATATTTTTTTTTTTCTTAATTTGTTTTTGTTATTATTCTTTTTTTTAATTTTTCTTTTTTTCAATTTTAAATTTTTATAAATTATTTTTTTTTTTTTTTTTTGTATTTATGATTTTTTTTTAATTTTAATTTTTTTTATTTTTTATTTTTTTTTATATTTATTATTATTTTTTTTTAATAATTTATTATTTTTTTTTTTTTTAAGATTTTTTTTTTTTTTTAATTTTTATTAATTTTTTTTATTTTTTTTATATAATTTTTTTTTTAATTTTTTTATTTTTTGTTTGATGATTGCTGATTTGAATTTTATTTATTTTTTATACTTATTGTTTTTTTTTGTTTATTTTTTATTGTTGTTTATGTTTTGTTTTTTTTTTTTTATTATGTTTTATAATTTAATTTTTTTTGTTTTGTTTATTTTTTTATATTTAATTTATTTAAAAATTTTATTTTTTTTGTATTTGTTTTTTTTAAATTTTTTGTATATGTATATAATTTTTATGTTTTTTTTATTTTATTGTTTTTTTATTTTTTGTTTTGGTTGTAATTTTTTTTGTATTTAATATTAATTTTAATTATGTGTTTCTTTTTTATATATTTTTTTTTTTATTTTTTAATGTTTTTATTTTATTGTGTTGTTGTTTAATTTTTTTTTTATTTTTTATTTTTTTTTTTTTAATGATTTATTTATTAAATTATGGTTTTTTTTTTTTTTTATATTTTTTTTTTTTTTATTTTTTTAAATTTTTTGTTGATATAAAGTTTTAGTTTTTATTTTTTTTTTTTTATGATTTTTTCTATTGTTTTTTTATATTTTTTGTTACTGGTTTTTGTAATTTATTTTTTATTTATTATTAAATTTTTTAATTTTATTTTGCTTTTTTTTTGCTATTTATTTGTTTTTTTATTTTTTATTTAATTATTATTGTTTTTATTGAATTTTTTTTTTTTTAATTGTTGAATTATATTTTTTTTTTATTTGTTTTATGGTTTTTTTATATTCAAATTTTATTGGTTTTATTATTGATTATGTTAATATATTTTTTTTTATTGATTTTATTTAATGTTGTGTTTATTGGTGTTTTATATTTTTTATTTATTTTTCTATATTATATTTTTTTATATTATTTTTTGATTTTTTTTAATTTTTTTTTTTTTTTATCTTTTGATATATTTTTTTTTAATATATTTTTGTTTTTTTATTTTTTTTTTTTTGATTTTTTATTTTTTTTAAATGTTTTATTTTGCTATATTGTATTAATTTTTAATGTTATCGTATTATATTTGATGTAAATAAATTCTTTTTATGTTTTTGTTTTTTCTTTTTTTTTTTTATTTTTTATATTTTTTTAATGATTGTTTAATTATTATATTAATTTATTTTTTTTTTATTTTTAATATTAATTTTATTTTTTTTTTTAATTTTTTGCTCACGACAAAGTTCATTCAGCAAGTGTCGTTGGGTTATGTACGACCAATTCCATTCAGTAAATGTTTCAAATATTCATTGCATTATTTGGTTTCGTTGTTAAAGACCCAGTCCGCCCAAATTTACCAAACGTTTTTTTCACGCAATCATGTTATTTCCCTTTGTGGTGAATCTGTCTACACGCTCTGACAAACGATTGTACCGTGGATCAGCTTGCAATCGCTGTTTCTTTCTCGAGTGATGACGTCACTAGTGGAATCACACCGCCGGCTGCTGCCGTGACAGTCTCTACAGCAGCGGCAACAGCTGCATGTGAGTAAACTCGCTCTGCATCAAAGTGAAATGTCTCTTCTCGTTTTTTAGCAAAGAGCTGCTTGGTCATCATCCTAAGTGTGAATAAACATGCCTTCAGTCCTGTGCAGTTTTTGGGTTGCAACACAAATAAGTGAAAATTCACCCAGATCTGTGTTTTCTTTTCAATACCGAAAAATACTCTGACATCCGAAGGGAAGCAGTGGATCTGAGTGATCTCTAGAGAAAATTTTACAATAAACTCGAACACAAAAAAATTGCGGAAAAAAAAAATTCACGAATAAATCAAGAGATAACCGTGTACATAAAAGGATAATATGCATTAGAATTTAAATAATTCAAGATAATAATATAACATAATGTACTACAAATCCATGAGTATTGTATGATGTATTATTAAAATATGGCCAGTAGTAGACAAAGGGAAGGACAGGCTTATCATCACGTTGAAAACACTGTTTTTCTTATGAACAGTTTTCACGATCCATATTCGTACTCTTAGCACCTCAAAAATATCCTTTTTCCCACATATTTTTTAAAACTTTAAATCGATTTTTTGGGTTAGTGTTATAAATTTATTTAATGATTGTATCAAAGGACGTAAATATGATATTTACATCGCAGTGTCAGAATCATGAAAAGAACCCCCTTTGTATTTCATTTCTGGGTCAGGATATGCCTTTCCAAAATAGCTACCACACATGATGGAATGACTAACGATTATGAATGCCCAAACTCTGTTGTGTATTATCCAATGCACAAAAATTTACAGCAGGCTATAGTCGGTAAAGCTCTGGTGTTCGCTGATCTGCACCGGGCTGCTGTTGCCAAAAAAGAAGCGCGAATAGCGTTGGACATGTCTAGCACTCCCATGATTCAAGCAAAGGTAGATTGAAAATCAGGTGTTATAAGTGATACATCCATTATAGCGTTTTTCATCAACACTATTTTGTTCAAGGCAGCAAACACACTCTCTTGATGAAGGCATAACTTCACAGTTCGTACATAAACACCATGACGATGATGTCAATAACCGCCGTTCGTCTGGACAAATCACTTGAGGATGCATGTCCTCTTCAGTCTCTTCAGTTGGATGAGCGACACCTGCTTCAGAATATTCGCCTTTTGTTTTCCTTGACACTTTACTGGGCTCAAACGCATACCCAGTTATTTCTTTACCTGTAATAAAATAATAATAATAATAATAATATGTGTTTATTTCTCTTTTGAATGAAAATCGGAAGATGCTTGAAGACATACATAGAAAATTGGTAAGATAGTTCAACAATCCAATAAGAAATAATACAAGTATAGAAGTAAATCAGCGGCGCAGATGAGGAAATTAATTTCAGTTTAACGAGGCACAGATGGACAAAAGTTTTGCTACGTCGAGTTGATCGTACATCAGGTAGTAATAGAAGCGACCAGACTGAGAGAACACAAGGCAAACAGATCATTGAAGAATGTGATCATCTTTCATAATATCTTCAGAAATTTCTCGTGTCAAAAAATCCCCGGCGATCATCAAAGTGGCAAAGCAGCTCATTCTTCACATTGAGCACCGCAGATCATCCTGTGAAACCGACGTTGTACACGCTCCAGTCTCAATGAGTCTGTATTAGACATGCATACAAAGAGTGGACAGCAGTATTCAAATATAGAACGCACGTAAGCGCAATACACTTGTTGTAAGTCACGAACAGATTAGGCACGGTTTCAGGATACGATTAGCATACAAGCGGCCTGTGTGAACCAATCCGGATGATATTATTGACGTGATCGGACCATTGTGCATTTGGATGTTGAAAGTAACTGCAACCAAGAATTTTGAGAGTTGTGACCAATGGAATCTCTTCTGGTAAGTTGACATTTTCCTTAAAGTTTCGCTTGCGGATCAGTATATGCTTTGCATTTGTTCATATTTATGGATAAAATCCATCTCTCTAGACCAACGGTAGGATATTTTCATGTTGTCCAGTTTGATGTGATCATTGGCAGTTAGACGAATATATCGGAAATCATAGCGTAGTTCATCTGCTTACTTGACTATTTGGCAGTGATCGCTCAGCGAAGAAAAGGTTGCGGTTTGTGGCAGCAAGAGAGGAAGGGACCGAGAATTGAACCCTGAGGTATTCCAGAGGACACCTTTACTTCACTACTTTTAGCTGTACCAAATGAGACGTACTGCGTTCTATCAGTCAGATAACTTGCAATCCATTTTACAATTCTTTCGGGAAAGTCACAAGACTTAAGTCGGTTCATTATCAAACCCCCATCTGTCTGTACTTGTCAAAAGCCTTAGTGTAGTCATTTGAAATTACCAATGCCCCTTGTGTACTCAGACTATCAAGTTGTTTAGTTTTTTTGATGTTGTCATTCAAAATGATAAGAGCACACTGGGTAGAGGACTTAGCTCTGAAACCGTACTGAGCTTTGTCGTAACAATCAATTAAGCGTGTTTCAGATTTTTGACGACTATTTTCTCCAAGATCTTGGCAGGGAAACGCAAAACACTGATAGGGCGAATGTCAGGGTGAGTTGAGAGAGGTGACGAACATTTCGGAACTGGGGAGGGGTGGTTGAGTGGTGGTGTGGGGGGGGGTGGGGGGGTGGTGAGGGGGGGGGGGGTGTTGGGTGGTGGTGTGGGGGTGGTTGGTGGGTGGGAGGGGTTGGTGGGGTGGTGGGGGGGGGTGGGTGGGGTCTGGGTAGGGGGTGGGGTGATGGGGTTGGGTGGTGGGTGCGGGGGGGGGGTGGGGTGGGGTGGGGGGGGTGTGTGGGGGATGTGCTTGGGGGGGGTTGGGCAAGTTGGGAGGGTGGGTGTGGGGGGTTTGGGTGTGTTGTGGTGCTGGGGGGGGGTAGGGGTGGGTAGGGGTGGGTGGTGGGGGGGGGAATGGGGTGGGGTGGTGGGGGGGGGGGGGGGGGCGGGTGTGGGTGATCGTGTGGGGGTGGGGTGGGGGGTGGGGGGGTGTTATGGTTGGTTCGGCGGGGAGCTGGGTGGGGTGGGGTCGTGCGTTGGAGGGGGGGGGGTGGGATTGGGGTGGTGGTGGGGGGGGGGGGGGGGGGTGGTGTGGTTGGTGGTTGGTGTGTGGGGTGTGGTGGAGGGGGGGGGGGTGGCGAGTAGGCTGTGTGGTGGGGTGGTAAGTGTGTGGGGTGTGGCGGGTGTGTGGGGGGGTGTGGGGTGTGTAGAGGGGGGGAGGTGTGGGCGTGGGGGTTTGTGGGGGGGGTATGCGGGGGGGGGGTGTGGTGTGGGTTAGGGTAATGATATTTTTTATTTTTTATTTTTTTTTATTATTTTTTATTTATATTAATTTGATTATTTTTTTTTTATTTTTTTTTTTATTGCTTATTAAATTTGGTATTTTTTTATATTATTTTACCACATTTATTTATTTTGTTATTATATTGGATTTTTTTTTTTATTGTAACATTTTTAATATTTTTATTATATTATTGATTTTTTTTTTTTTTTTATTTATTGATGCTGATTTCCATATAAGCGGGACAACACTACTTTCAAGAGGACGCTTGATAAAGCCTACAAAGAGGTGCCGCCAGAGACAGAGATGACGCGGCATGCTTATAAAGCGATATTGGTAAATCAGGAGACGCCTTGTTGGAAGGGCTTCTGATGATCATATCGTAGACAATCATAGGACTTACATTTATACTGATTGTATTATTCGAAAATAGGCACTCGTATTCACAGTTTGTATAGTTTCAGGAAGAAATGCAGAGGAAAGGGCATGAAAATTTTTGAAAAAAATTTGAATCAACACCATCCTCGACACAGGAATACTCAGACATCAGTGACATAATTGACTAGACACCTTTGTTCCAACGTGCAGGTTAACAGCCTTCCACAAATCTGCTGACCCCATCTTCTTCGTCCAGGAAACTTTTGACTTAGCGATTTCGCCCCACTTTTGAAACTTCATTTTCAAATAATTGTACATAGGAAAATTTCGATTTCGAAAGGCGTTCCATCTTTTGTTGATTAAGTCTTTGATAATAGGCGTAATCCACGGTTTATCTTTCGCAGTGAAACGGACCAATGATGTAGGAATGGTTTGAGATGCAACATTTTCAGTAATATCATGAAAAAGACAGCATTTTTCATCTAGGGTTATTCCCTCATCATCAACAAATGACCAGTCGATTTGTTGCATCAACATTGCGAAGCTGTCCATGTTTGATTTTCTGAGGTCGTATACCTTACGAATTACTTCTAAATGGTTTTCAGACTTTATTATTGGAGTGGCAAGAAGTGAAATGTGAGCAACTTTTGATCTATCGAAAGGAGTAAACTCAGTCACTTTATAATACGGCGCTAAATCTTCAGTAAAAAGTATGTATCTAGCTCAGCAGAACCATAAGTCGGTCTTTTATACGTATTGACGAGACCAAAAGAACTGTGTAATTCCTCAAGATTGAAAAACGATTAAAGTCCCCACACATGATGACGTCAAAGTTGGGAAAATCATTCAGAATGGTGTCAAGACAGTTTGTTACAAAGTCGTTTTTAGCATTGGCATCACGAGTCGCGCATAGTGGAGGAATATACATGGCGAGAAGAATTACATTTGATGCAGTTAAAATGAGAAATACCAACTCTATCCCACATGGAGGGGGGAAGCATCGACGTTTGAATGGTATACAGTTCCTGATCCAAATTGCTACGCCGCCTCCGATTCGATTTTGACGATCATCGCGAATACAAGCAAATCCGTCGATTAAGACAGTACCAAGATCATGCTTTTCGGATGATAACCATGTTTATGAACAAACAAAAAATATCTATACCCTTCATCAGTAAAGTCGTACGCACTTCATCAATCTTTGTCACCACAGAGCGAGCATTTGAACACAGGATTTTCGGATAGCGTTTTATAGGCGCCAAGGATTTGGGTTGGGATAAAAGTTTCAATGAAAATCCAATTTTGCGTTAGTTCGGTGAATTACTCTCCCATGTTGTATAATAACATCCTCGTTCCTACTCCTCCTTTGACGCAACTCATCTCTCAATTCTTTGTTTCTTTTTCTTTGCATTTCAGTCAAATCTGGATTAATAAATACCCTGTTATAAGGCGGGTGGTGTCGCATATATTGTGATCTGCGCAATATCTCATATTTCGAATGTGTGCTTGAGCATTGAATACGAAGAAGTCTCGATTTACCGGGAATGAGCTTGCCAATTCGCTTGGTCGATGTTACATCAAAACTCTGAACACCTATACCCAGAAAAATACTCTTCAGCTTCTCATAATCACTGGCAGCCCTAGCTTCAAGAGAGCCACTGTCATCCTCTAATAAACCAGCGACTATCAAATTCATGCGTCTATCATGTCGCTGCATCACTTCACTAACGACATTCTCTTCGACTTTATCCGTTAAATGAGTTGGATCAGTAAGAGCTTTCAGGTTTTTTAGATCATCTAACTCTCTCTGCAAATTTTAACATTTGCTCTCAAGCAACTTTTGGTTCTCCAAAATTGAAGACATTTTGGTCTCAAACTGATGCAAGAAACTGACAAGCTTTGAATCCAGAATGTCCTCCAAATCACCTCTGGTAATAACAGATGAATCGCTTGGCTTTGCCTGTACCGTATAAATGGCATCTTTTAAAGCAGACGACAGTTGCTCTTTGGTAAGTTTGCTAATCTGACACTGTGACATACGCTTGACATTTTCAAATTTCATTGGAGTTTTGGTCGCCATAGCACTTATCGCAAAATTGTTAAAAGTAAAGAATCTACTCAGAAGGTAGGTAGATTCGAACACAAGTCCAATCGATGCTGCACGTTGAGCGTCAAGACAGCACCGAAGCACAACACCGTGCCAGTCGATGATACCAGCACTACAAAAGTTCTTGATATTTCGAATCTCCGTTCATCAATAGAATAGCGTGTCTTTGTCCAGCTTATTTCGGTTGACTGATTTTACAAGTGACCAAATGCAGTCACGCCAGGCTCAACACGCTGTGAAGGCGGGCACGTAGAACAATAAATGATAGAAGCACAATAGAAATCCTGCAGCAGCCACGCACGTGCAGTGTCGAAGATCGACGGAATGATCACAACTCGACGAGAAACCAGCAAATTTTCAAATAATCAGCTCTACCACACAAACCAAGGAGATCCAAGAATCAGAGAGCACATAAACAGACAGACGACTCAACGACGATCAAAATGATATCTGGTTTTCCAACAGACGCTGTCATAGGCCCAAGAAACCACAGCCGATAGAGATGAACCGACAGAGACACAGACAAGACCAACCGCCGCGTAAGATGACTTACGAAAATGACAACAATTATTCATAGATTTATTAATGAGAATGAAATCAGGCTTGCAAGTGAGTATTTTTTTCATTTTCATTTATTTATGTCCTTATTTTGTAGAAGTGTTATTCATATTCATGTTCTTGCGTAATTCGACATTAATTTTCATTTTTGAAATTATCTTGGAATTAGAATCACTGATCTTGAAGCGACGGACGATATAATAAAGGCTACAATATAATGTGCAATATAATATACAAAAAAATGTGCCACGATGTTATTCGTGAGATGCGAGTAATAATGTAAACTTAAAATTTACAGGTATTTACATGATTTTGTGATTAGGCTACTCTAAAAATCTTTTTGGACGCTCTAACGAAAACCTCAATTTGAATGTGAAATATTAATAAAACCAGGTAACAGCAAAAGTCTATTTTTGAGTCCAGAGTGCACTGGACTCATATCTGGTATCAAATTAATGCTATACGGTATCAAAAAAATGCGACAAACATTTATCATCTTCATCTCGTTCATTAGTTCATTGCGCCTAATTCATTCAGTTTCATCGCTAATTCGTAATTCTGACAAAATCGTAAATGATGCTGTATTAATGTAAAATATGAAACTATGGGCGTTATCATAATACTGCATCAGAAATCTAATATGTGAAATACTTCAAGTGAAATATCGTTAAACTATTTCATCTGGTATCAACAAAATGCGATAGACATTTATCATCTTCATCGCGTTCATTAGTTCGTTGCGCCTTACACATTCAGTTCATCTCTAATTCGTAGTTCTGACAAATTCGTAAATGATGATGTACTAATGTAAAATATGAAAATTTGGGCATTGTCCTGACTCTGTATTATAGATCTACCGCACCAAAATGAAACAGGATCACTTACTTACTTTCTTTAGAAGCTGCCATGATCGATTGCTTGTCGATTCCGCTTGCTGTTTCAGCGTCAGCAAGGGGCGAGTCCGCGGCTGATATCAATAGGCTGTACTGTTGTCTGCTCCTTTGACTTCCCCGAATGACGTCACGAGAATACTTTCATCGGCTCCGTGTGTGTTAATGCATCTCGATGCGAACGAATGAATATGCACACAGTTCCTTAAACAGCATGAGCTATCTAAACAGGGTAATATGAAAAATTGGGCGAACTGGGTCTTTAAAGCATTTGACAGAGTGCATCGTGGACATATGAAGTCTCAATATCTTCTCACTTGCAAGTTTAGAATGAAGCTGTTGCCTATGTGATAGAGTTATATAAATGTTAATTATTTCAGCACAATACTTTGGGCAAAAATGGATGAAACTCAGAACGCCAGCCCAAACCTGAATAAGCCAATGCCAATCAATACTTATAGACACAGTTTGTGTTGACTGACAAATCTTCTTTTGATCAAAATGTGTATTCAAAGAGAATCAGGCCATAAAATTTTGTAGAATCACATAATAGAATCACATAATGCATAATTTTGAATCAAGCTTGCATATAACTCAGCAATCAAGTCTGGGCGCAGATTTACTAGTCTTCTTAGTTGCTGCAAAGTCTCTCAGACAAAACTGAGATTCAAATACGAGTACATACACATGAAACAATATTCATGGATAGTAGCTATGTAGGTACGGAGCGGAAACATGTCATTCTACCTGCATTCCTTTTGAAATATAATCATTTTTTGAGAAAATATAGCAGAATCTCCCAGAATTAGTTAATGTAAAGACTGAGTCAAAATGCAAAAGAATAAGGAACTCTGACGGATCAGTTAAATTGAATGTTTAAAAAATCAACGCAATCTTTAGCGATACGGGTCTTACCTTAAATTAGCTGCAATTAAAAACTACAAATTCCTCTAACTTGAATTATTTTATTGAATCGAGTGGTCTTTTTGTCACTTTAAACCATCAAATATGATCATAAATTGTTATCCACACCCAAACATCGACCTCAATATCTATCCTCGAAGTCAGTGTATTCATACGGATGATATCAATGGTACTTTCATTCACTACAGATCAGACATACTTCAAGGATTCATGCTAGAACATTATGCTATCTCTTTTTGTCCTCTCTACTGATTGTGACTATGATATATTGGTTGATTATCTTGCGCTGATGGAAGTATGAGTCGCTTGAGACATTCTTGGAGCGACCGAAGCAGCCATTTTAACCATGATGAAGTCTAAGAACCAATAGAACATGATTATGAAGATTCCAAATACAGTCTCACTGCAAGTGCAAGACAATCATACAACTTGCAGATTATAAATGGGATGATGAATATTTAAAGAAATGAAATCCCTTGTAACAGATTTCTCAGTCATAAACCTTTTTCAAACAGAGAAGCGAAATCGTTTAAACAGAACCACAATGAGAGCTCTAATTAACTAACTGTTTCCTCCGTTGCTTCATCCACCTGATTGACTCGGAAAAAAAAATAGGAGATGGAAAACGACATTAATTGAGTTGCAGTTGAAATGTCGGCTAATTCGAGCAATAAATCAAAGAGTTGTGACAAACATTATTTATTCAAAGTTGTTTATGGAGTCAGCGACAGATGCGACAATTATATTTTTCAAGATGAAAATGTTATTCAGAACATCGTAGATTCGACAGAGACATCAATGTACGTGAAATCATCTCTTGGCAGACTGCAGATGAGTTTAGTCGGTAGTGAGAGCGGAGGTGGATGGGGCCGACTTGCCGGTTGAATTCGGGTTCCAGACGGCCGACTGAATCTGCATGGACCAAGTCAAGGACAGTAATCCAATGTGTTTTGATATACAATATGTGGTCGAAAATTGTCGTTGTTGCGGAAATGCTCGACAAGAGGATATTCGACAGGAGACGATAGAAGCTGATTTGCAAATTCATGTGATTGTGTACATATTAAGCAGTGCAGTTTGTTTAAAACTCGATAAACATGCGCACAGCTGCAATCTTAAAGCACAAATATACATATAATAACTATTTCCTGAAGAAACTGTCGCTCTATCCACATGTACGGTACTATGCGATAACGGCAAAAATGTCTATTTAAAGGAAATGAAATCATACTGCATACACGTCGCGTTACAACTCACAACGCATTGCTTTCTATAACACCTCGATTGTCCAGGTAGCAGTCATACTGGGATGTCATCTCACTGACAAGTAGAGAACGCTCTGCCATCTTGTAGAGAACGTTCTCATCACAGAATTAGACAGGCCGTCTCTTCTTCCATTTGAAGGGAAGCATTGGAACATGTAACGTAAATGAAATGACACAATCTGCTGACATTATACCATAGCAATCGAACAATGAGCAGCCAGTTCAACATTAAACTCGCCAAATTGTGCAAAGTTTCAGTGACTGTTATCAACCGGATCACACAGCAAAGAGACACAGTCGATGTCAAGCTCTACAGAGAAGTTTGTGAACGTTTTTTCATGCCCCTGCTAACTTTTTTAATAGTGATCGGAGGGCCCAACATTATCGAGAAAACTTTTGCACAATCATCTGAATTCTTCGAATCTGAAGGAGTCGTGGCGATCGGAGCATTTTGAAGGAATTCACAGCAATCCGCAAGCGACGCACGACTATTTTTCCTATCTCTGCAAGGTATTAAAAATTTCTTTTTGACCACTTATTAAGTTCCTGCATGTGTCATCTGTTTGAATCAGTTTGCACTTCTAGCAAAGTGATACGATTAAACAATCTAATTCTGTGGTTCTGATAGTTAAATATTTATACACATCACATTGTTCTTCTACAAATCACCATCAAGCTCGATGAAATAAGTTCTTATCAAATTGTAATCTGATATCTGTGTACTATCTGTATCATGCAATTCTGACCGCAATGATATCAGCCTCGCCTTTGCATAGTCATCGCTGTTCTCTCAAGCATGCAGATATCGGAATTACATGTTTAATTCTTCATTCACAGCGTTACATGCTGCATGGACTCCTAGATATATCTAGGTGTTATATATCTAGGAGTCCATGCATGCTGTTGCATATTACATGGATATCTAAATTTAGATATCGTCATTCACAGCATAGATATGCGGTCTCAATGAATTAACACAGATATTCACAGCAGATGTTTTAATTGATCTAACCAACTAACTATTTTTGTCAACAAGACTTTCTTTACTTTTCAACTTCTTCTTCTAACAAACCTTCTTTGTACGCCTACACAGTCTTTCCCTTGAAAACCACATTCCACAAATATGTGCTATCTCTCTTTTGTTTCGCCGATGATTGAAAATTCCATTTGATAGTGAATTCCTCCAGTTGATGATCAGAAGGACTGTTCTATCTCAATTCTCGTTCATTTAAGGAAAACATAAAAAGACGATTCGTATTCACTTCAAAATCACATTCGGTCGACCAAAATTTGAATTTTTCTGTAATCAAAGAAAAGATCATATTTAACCATTTCAAGGGACGATAACGAATTCGAATTGTCAAACGTTTTTCCCTACGGCTACAACTGTCGCAGTATTACCACAGCTCTCAGTCAATCAATTTTCGGAAATTTGACTCTAAGATAAACATTGAACGTCGACGGAAAATTCCAAACCATTTGGTTTAATTAATCTGTCAGTAATATTTTCTGCTTTACTTTCACTTTGGATATCATTCATCTTTGTTACTGACTATTGGAGTGATCTTTTCGTTAAAGGAATGGAACCATTTCAGGAAACTAATTGAAGATCATTTGTGAATCATATCATTCCATGTCAGAGGATATCAGCCTTCATCCTTTATTAACATCGGCGTACAGGTGGTCTGGACATCATCAGGTTGAAAATCACACCATGGCATCAGCCAACGCAAGAACTGGTCGAAATCATTGACAAGGTCTCCGAAAGACGTGACAACATCCTGCACGATGACATCAGAACTTGCACAATGACGCCAAGACATGCACAATGACATCAGAACTTGCACAATGACGTCACCACATGCACGATAACCTCTGAACTTGCACAATAACGTCACGACATGCACAATGACATCAGAACTTAAACAATGACGTCACGACATGCACGATGACATCAGAACTTGCACAATGACGTCACGACATGCACGATAACATCAGAACTTGCACAATGACGTCACGACATGCACAATGACATCAGAACTTGCACAATGACGTCAAGACATGCACGATGACATCAGAACTTGCACAATGACGTCAAGACATGCACGATAATATCAGAACCTGCACAATGACATCAAGACATGCACGATAACATCAGAACTTGCACAATGACGTCACGACATGCACGATGACATGAGAACTTGCACAATGACGTCAAGACATGCACGATAACCTCTGAACTTGCACAATGACGTCACGACATGCACGATAACATCAGAACTTGCAGGATGACATCACGACATGCACGATGGCATGCTTGACTTACATAGTGATATGGCAATGTGTGGATCTGCAAAACATTGTCAGGACAAGCACACCGTTGCTACACATGAAGAAACTCCACGAAAGTGTCTTCTGCTCCTTAAGCATCATACTTCTGCTATAATTCAAGTTGGTGAATATTATGAATTCTAGAGGATCATTCGAGGATAACAGGATTCTATTCACCGAATAAACAAATTTTGAGGAAACAACTCCGCTGATGCTTATTTGCACAAACATTCACATTCCTGACTGTTTTGCATTGAGCTAAATCCTGTACTCTATATAATTCCTCCATCACTAATTCTTGCAGAGATGTGTGTATTTAAGCAGATGGAACGATTGTTTGAACAAAAAATGATTTTGTTGCTTTGTTGTCAGTAGGAACAAATCCTAGCATATTAAACCTTGTACAAATACTCACCTGTTTCCCGTAACCACAAGGTCATCACCCAATTCTAATAGGAATTCGCTTAATACTTCATTAAATTGTCACAGGAACGAATCTGGTTGCGCTTTTTCCGAATACATAGTAAATAGCGACGAGGAATTGATATTCATTGAATTATCTCATGACGGTTCTGATGCAAACAAACATCTCAGTGATACATTTTTAACATTTTAGTAAATAAGACTATCCCACCACCATACAGAGGAATGACCTTTTGGTCGCATTCGGTCTGCGTCCGGGAGACCTGGGATGAATCCCTGGTGCAGTGGCCTTGTGGTAGAGTGTTCGCTCTGCATCCGGGAGACCTGGGATGAATCCCTGGTGCAG
>CAJQUW010014619.1:2500-12754 GCA_907163375.1 Prostheceraeus crozeri | reverse complement strand
TGCTCTATTCTTGACTATGATTAATCCGTTTGAGTGAATCAATTTTTTTTCTACAAAATTGTTAGTACTCTATTAACAATAAAAAATGAGCTCGACAGTTATCGAAACCTCCTTTTTACTAACCTTGTTTTTATCGGTTACCTCCTTTATTCCTTTTATATTTTTACTCTTACTGAACTACTATTCAGGTCAATTTCTGTTGCTTTTGGTAAATTGTAGACATACTACCTGCTGATATCATCATCATCATTCATCTTAATGTATCATTGATGGAAATCATTTACCGCTTTCTTCTCTTGGCCAACCATACTCGAATTAAGTTTAAACTATGTTTTATGTTTGAATTGCTTACTTAGCACTACTTGCCCTTTTAATGGAATTTCTTTTTTACCTGAAGTGGTCTGTGGATGGTGACGAGATGATATTGTTTACAATTATAATCGTTTAACATCAAAACATCTGATCCTTTCTTTTACAAACCATTTCTATCAAACAACATGACTAATCAGGGCCCTTTACTTTTCATCTTTTCACTATATACATCATGTCATAATGTATAAAATATGCAATATGTTTTTAATTTCGGGTCCTCTAATCGACGCCATCATATAAGAAACTCGTGTTTGTAATCTTACCAAAGAACCAATTACTATCAGGTAGCAAAATAAATCATATTTTCTAGAATGTTTTTGAGTGGGGCAAAAACGATGACCTTTTTTGCTGGATTTTACCATATACGCTACGAATATATTTATTACTAATATATGTTAATGAATGACTAACATATAATTAATATACAATAAAATGAATAAATGATCACATATAATTCTAACCAAATATATATATATGGCGTTTATATATAAGGCGGCAGCGCGTGTGCACAGTGGTTTAAGTGTCTGCCTGGTGGTCTGGATGGCCCAGGTTCGACTTCCTTGCGCAGTCAACCTGATAATAAATACTTTCGACGGGGTGTTTGGCAAGGCACCTGTAATCCAGCTACGTGGAGGTTAGCAAGTGGATCCAGACCATTGGCTGATTATTAAAAACAAAAAAAAAAAAACGAATAAAAAAAAAATAGAAAACAAAAAAAAAAGAAAAAAAAAAAATAAAAAAAAAAAAAAAATAAAAAAACAGAAAACATAAAAAAAAAATAAAAAAAAAAAAAAAATACTATAACAAAAAATAACAACCAAACAAAAAAAAAAAAAGACATACAAAAAAAACAAAAATAACATAAAAAAAAAAAAAAACACAAAAAGAAATAAAATAAAAACAAATAAAACAAATACTCAACAAAAACAAACAACAAAATAAAATAACACAATCCTACAGTGATCCAAACAGAGACTGGCAGACGCTCGAATCACATAAAGGTGCATAGTCGGGAGGGAAAAGTGGTTTCATCCATAATCTCGTCCTCCGCCCAACACCCATACACATATGGAGCGATATTAATAACGACGATTCCATACCGGAACAGGCGTCGCCCGGGTTAACCAAGCCTGCGTTGGATTTTGGGGGACCAGGGATGTTCAAGCAGATAGGGCTACTGGAACGAATCAGCAACATCAACGCCAAAAAGACGGTAGTGGTCACGCACCGATAATGACCAAAGTCATGGAGTGCTATTACAAGAGCCAGCCGGATGATAAGAGGGTTCAGACGACGAAATGTATGAACATATGGAAGAATGTGCAGTCCATTATCGACGATCAAGAACAAGGGACTAATGAACCAAAAGCCGATCCATTGTTAAGAATTCGCTATTGACAAGTGCTGAAATACAAGATATCGAAGACAGAGTACGGAGAGCTGCCACAAATGAATCCAATGACAACAACAGTGTACTACCTGTGAATGACAACAATAGCCTGCCAAGTCCACCAACACAAGAGCCATTACATCAAGACCAATTATATGCACACAGTCAGTTGCTTACCGATGAACAACAAGAAATAAAGAGCAGGATTATCCATTATATAATATATAACAATATGAAGTAATTGTTTTTGTTATGACCGAAATAATTAAATAACGTTGTGGAATGACGATTTTTGACGAAGCTTTCCAGCAAGCAATGTGATAGAATCAAGTGACATTCTATCTTTTTCTTTTTGATTTAGCAGACATCTTGATGGCATTCTTGAAAAATAATTGGCATTGGTTTGTTCAGATGAATATAAACAAGTATTTCAAGACAATAACAAAACATCGATGCTTTTGACTGGATATCAAAAACCAAGGGTATACGAGTATTGCAAAAAATATAAATCTTAAACTAAAATCTTTCACAAATAGGAGAAGTATAGATCACTGAACATGGGCTAGTGGCACCATTGAGTAAATCTCGATGCTCTCATTTTTGCTGTAGATATTGCACTGGAGCGCTTTTCGTGTATCTCAAATGAGTGTCCTCTTGAAACAATAAAGATGTGTAGCACCAAGTGTTGTGACATTGACTCAATTCAAAGTGATGTTTTTTCTACGTTCTTTGACTTGTTCTCACCCGTGTTATTGAACATTATCAATGCGTCGTTATATGCAGGTGATGTTCCTTTAGGTATAAGAACAACTCTTGTAAAACTGAAAGGTGAAAAATCCTTGCGAAGTTAAATCCTGGCGAGCTCTGTAGCTACCGACAATTTCAAATGTGCCCTTTTTATCGAAATTGCTACGTGTCGTGCTAAATCGATTTCATGTTCACCACGAGGTTTGCTCCCAATTTACCGGTTTGCTCATCGGAGTCACCACAGTGCGGAAACTGCAGTAAATTGCATTATGAACGATGTTCTGACGAGTTGCGATGAACATAAGATTACAGTTCTTGTAATTTTGGATATATCGGCAGCATTTTATTTTGGTCCGAACATCTACTAGCTGCATTAGTTTGGCTATTCTTGATGTAGTTCGATTTAACATGATGTGGGACCCAGCTGTGTTTATTGAGAGAAATACCAGAGTGCATTTCTTTGGTGTACCATTTGTATTCTATCTTATTGTTCTCTATATTCGAATACTAGTATCTAAAAAGTTTAGATAGTCTTCTTTGGGCACTTCTGTGGTGAATTTTATGTCTTCCGAGACAGAGTTAAAAACTTCAGTTATGGTATTGATGTTATAGCTATCATTTTTGTGAAACGGGCCAATGGTGATATCATCAATGTATCGGGCATAAAGCTGATAAAGCCATAAAGACATAAATACATGTAGAAAAACCAAATATAAAAATAAAAAAATTAACGAAGCATCTGTTCCCTGCACTATAAATGTTGTTAATGATAGCTGTAACAGAAAATTAAGTAAACTCGCTAAACAATGTGATCTTCCTATCAAAATCATCAGCAAACCTGGTCCCACTCTAGAGACAGTAAAAGAAATCGGATTAATAAGAAACACAATTCCTGTCATCTCTGCTCTCTTTTACCACAAAACAATTCTTGTGGAGATTTTCAATGACGCAAGTCGGACAATTTGACGCAGAAAACCATTTTTACCAACTGAATTCGTCACTTCAGATATGTGACATGACGCTAGTCGGTCTTTATGACGCAAATGGTATATTAGACGCAATAAGTATATTTGACTCAAGCTGAAGTAAATGAAAATTAAAGTCAGAATTTTTGACGCAGTTCGTATATTTGACTCAAAATCATGAAATAAATTCTGAAAACTTCCTGACGCGTCCGAACAATTTGACGCATTTGGTATATTTGACTCAAAAACGATCGATAATGCAATGCGGTATATTAATACGGTCAGAAGTTCTCTCAACAATATTATGCATGGAATAAAGCTATTATCTCAAAAGAACAAGTCAACATGGAATCAAATAGGCCTATATCAAATGATGCCCAAGATTTACAATCTTAGTTCAGACAGCGGTTCATGGTAAATTTTGCACAACAGAAATATGGCGATCATGCTTTCTTCCAATTCAATGTTATCCACTGTTAGAATTATTTGTCAAGATAATTTGCTTTATTAAGTTTCAATGATCATCACACTATAAATGAGCTAATCGCAGGAGCAATTTTCTGTCATCTGGAACATTCATCGTAATCGAAATATAATTTGCAGAATGTTCGAATCGATTAATTAGAAAATTGCCATCTCATGTCAAGTAATGAGACCGAAAAGTTGACACTTCTGTTTATCAGGAGGGCAACGACATGCCCTGAATAGTAGGCCTTGCCTACATTCTTTGGTTTATTCACGGGTTTCGTCAAGTAGCAAGTCATTCCTTGAAAATGCATGAAACTGAAGGCAGGACTTTGTGGAATTGAAACTGAGAAATTGTTTAGGTCCAATTTTTGGAATGTGAATTTAGCAAGGAAGTGGAGGGGAGCACAGTATGGAAGTTACAATATCCGAAAGCAATGGACCTATTGTCAATAAGATCTTTGTGAAGGGATGTAACAGCAGAGCATTTATAGGCCTCACCAAAAAAACCAAGTAAGAAAAAATTAGAGGAAAAACTTGATAACAATAACAAATATGAATGTTCATATTTGTTATTCTTGTCCTAGATTTAGATTAGGTATTAGATTGTATTAGATTATTGTCCTAGATTATTGTTAGGACAAAGAACAAGAATAGAAGGATATCAGCAGATGTCACTTCCCTTTCAGACTATGTTTTTCAATGATTTTTGTTATTTTCTTGATATTGTTATTTATGAATTGAAGCCAAAATAGCTACCAAATTCACTCAAAGCATTCGATAGGGCTCAGAGGTTCTTAAAGATATTTTTATATGCTGGGATTAGAAAATGAGAGAATCTAAGAAAACAAGAAATCGCAGTGGGCTGCAATGGTATGAATACACATGTAGACATACGATAATTAGACTTCTAAAATATCTGTCACATGCATGTGTAGATATCATCATTTACGAGAAAACAATGCTGTCTACTTTCGTCTGCATTGTACCATAGCTAAGTTGCGCACAATGATGATGCTGAAGCACTGCATGTCGCCTTCTTTAAATCGCACCCCTCCGAGCAAACGGATACCCGATCAGCATCTTATATTTTCTCCACGGATCTTCACGGTCTACCTGAACGGATGCACATCCATTATTTCTACGCCAGGAGCCGCTTGGATATCCAGTCTATCTCCGCGGATAACAAATTTTTATCCCAAGGAGATCCGCATCTTATAAGCGGATATGTTTGATATCCACCGATATCTGGTTCGTTGTTTCTGACGGATATCCGTGCTATCGGCTGTGCATTCTGACTATCCGCCTGGCATCCCTTTGTTAACAATGGATATGTAGCAATCGCGACTTCGATGTGATGTCAGTTTGCTATTAAATCAAAAAAGTTGTCAGCTAGCCAAGCTGCTGTATTATTATAGTCCGGGAGCCAGCGTGAAGTTGTGCAGGGAACGAGGTAGTACATAAAACTTTCACATAGCATAGTACACCTCTAACCTACTGCAAAACTTCGCGTCTGCCGGATCAGATCATTTGCTTTTCAGAAATAGAGAAGATAACACAATCCTATGTATTTTCCAATGGTAAAATTGTGACATTTAAGGTGTTGACTCTTTTTTACATTTTTTCGAATTTTTGCTCATAAAAGTTACACAAATTGGTATTTTGTTGAACTGGTTGTTAAAGAAATCATCTACAGATCATGATCTTTCAAATGAGTTATCATTCAGTGACAGAGGATGAAGTAAAGTGTACAAACAGACACTTTTCGTTAAAGTATGTCAACAATTTTCCTGAAATTTCTATGTTAAAATTGCAGTTACACCAAACCAACGAAAAGTGTCAGTTTGTACACTTTACTTCATCCTCTGTCACTGAATGAAAACTCATTTGAAAGATCATGATCTGTAATGATTTCTATAACAACCAGTTCAACAAAAATACCAATTTGTGTAACTTTTATGAGCAAAAATTCGAAAAAATGGATTCAACACCTTAAATGTCACAATTTTACCAATGGAAATACATAGGATTGTGTTATCCTCTCTATTTCTGAAAAGCAAATGATCTGATCCGTCAGACGCGAAGTTTTGCAGTAGGTTAGAGGTGTACTATGCTATGTGAAAGTTTTATGTACTACCTCGTTCCCTGCACAACTTCACGCTGGCTCCCGGACTATTATCCAATCTTACAAATTTTCAACACAACCGATATGACGGCCTGTTCACGTAAAAAGGATTTTCAAATTACATCTTACATAAAAATCAAAATATCAATGTCTGATAAGTTGAACATTCATCTTTGTTATAGAGGCTTGGTTTCATAGATTTTATTTAATATGACCTCTCTGAAAACGTAGGTTAATGCTGTTTGTATCAAACGCTATGATTTTGACTGCAAACGGGAAAGCTATGTTAGGAGAGCAACTTAGGTGATGTTTGAGTACACTTGAGTCTTTGTGATTGTGGCATGTTCTTTAATGCGTGTATGGAGTGAACGGACTGTACTCCCCGATATAATTGCTTTTACACGTTTTGCATGCTATTTCATACACTACCAATAGTCTCTCAAAGCAGATGTTGCTGTCAGCAATAACGCACTGATTCAATTTACACTTATGTTTGGAATGTGATTTTCTATTTACGAATGGCTTTGAGAAAATCACATTCCAAACATAAGTGTAAATTGAATCAGTGCGTTATTGCTGACAGCAACATCTGCCTGTTGAGAGCTATGGTAGTGTATGAAATAGCATGCAAAACGTGTAAAAGCAATTATATCGGAGTAAGTCCGTTCACTCCACTACACGCATTAAAGAACATGCCACAAACAAAGACTCAAGTGTTATAAACCTCAAACATCACCTAAGTTGCTCTCCTATACATAGCTTTCCCGTTTGCAGTCAAAAATCATAGCGTTTGATACAAACAGCATTAACCTACGTTTCAGAGAGGTCATATTAATAAAATCTATGATAACCAAGCACTCAATAACAAAGATGAATGTTCAAACTTATCAGACATTGATATTTTGATTTTTATGTAAGATGTAATTTTGAAAATTCCTTTTTACGTGAACAGGCCGTCATATCGGTGAAAAAAATTTGTAAGATTGGATAATATAATAATTGTATTAGATATAGCAGCTTGGCTAAACTGACAACTTTTTTGATTTCAATTTAAAAATGCTGCTTAAAGAAAAATTATATCTCATTATTGAATATCAGTTTGCTATCCCTACGCTGTCATCTAGTATTTTGATTATCGATATTCGTTGGTTATACATTCGATGCGTGAAGCTATCCGCAAATGATGAACAATCCAAAAACCAACTAATCCTCAGATCGGACAGATAATTGCAATCTATACAATCCGGTGATCTACTGGCTTCCTTGGCACATGTTTTGTCTGAAAGCCGAGATGACGATTCTCATCTTACCTACCTACACGTACACACAACTAAAAACATTCAAAGCAATTCATGCAGTAACAGAAAAAACAGACAAAAAATACACAGAGATGCCGACAAGCCTCAAGCGGCTGTTTTGACTATTTCTTTTTATGTGGCCAACTAGTGATCTTTGAACTCGTGCGATCAGGCCATGGGAAGTGGATTAGTAGCCTATTCATGTATTCGACCGCTCTGTGTCACTCGAAAGGAGAAGTAACACTGAAGATATATTACCTTTCAAATGACAGCCACTAAATCGTCGGCGCTACGCGCCGACGATTTTAGGCTGTCATTTGAAAGTATTATAATATATGCATTGTTTTACATAACTAAATCTATGACATCAAAAATCCAAGATTTTGATCTGCAAATGACTGAAAATCAATGATAATTTTCTACAGAGCCCATGCAGCATCAGAACATTAAAGCATGTCAAGCTTGAGATATCTACTAATCATAATTGTTGAAACATAGGAATTTCCTCAATGCCATTTTCCAATGGGAACGAGAAGATGGATGGTGAAATGCCTGCCTACCTCCAATGGTCATTACATAGCAAAAACAGGGACGGCCTTAATCATGCAATTAAGGCCGTCTAATTTGGAATTGGAGCTATATAAACGACTTTCATAGGGAAAAAAATGACATGTGAAATATCGGCGGACAAACCCTCACTTACTCACTAACAATGAAATCGATATGGAACATACCACCCTGGGCCGTAATGGAATGAGCAAAAAGAATGTTTAGGCTCCACATTCTAGGGGTCACAGATAGTTGAAATGATTCCGAGTTTTATTTAAGTAAACCTTCTTCAGAGATTTGATCGTGTGTGGGCATCACTTCTACTCCTCTATAGTAAAAATTGTCAATACGAAGTTGAAGCAAAACAAAAAATCCTTATAACGTTGTGTTTCTCGGCAACTTCTGCAACAAGATTTTGACCAATTATTGTAGGGTAGATTTAGAATTCTTTAACCCCCTGCGTTAAATAAACTATGCTTGTCCCTCCTGACGCTTCTACTGACTTTCTGTTGATTGTTTTTAGCTTTTTTACCCCTTATAGAAGCGTGGAAAATACGCGAAACCGTCGGTCCTGTAAGCCTACATAGTTTTTATTACAAATTTTATAGCTAATAAATTCTTTAAGAAGATGCCTCACATTACTTTTGCGTTCATCATGAAGAAATCGTCTGTTTGCGACTTACATCGTATATTCATCAAATGTACGTGTGAATTCCAAAAACAATAATTTAGTATTGTAGGGTAGTTTAGTTTTTATAGAACTTTACTCATTGTAGTTCTATATTAGTATCATACAGTATCACTAGAACAATGATAGATAGTATTATTAGTTCTCCAACGTTATCAAAATGTATGTCATTAGTTCAGGCCTCACCCAGCAAAATACTAATATTGTTCTAGGCTTTTGGGTTTTCAAAAATCTCTCGAAATCTGCACCTGAGCGAGAGATCCAAACAAAAATGGGAGACATTAATTTGGACGAGCAGCAAAATGGGAAGCATCATTCAGCAAAGCTATAGCGAAGGATGTAAGCCCTAAATACAAAATCCATGAAGACTGGGATGGAAACAAATGGGAATAAGAAGAAAAGCACGTAGGCTATACATGTAGTCTGCCAAACTGACGTTCAATGGAATACTGCAGGTTACTATGGGTACTGTCCCTAAATCGGAATTCCCAGATTAACACACACTGTAAATACAAATTACTTGATAGAACCACCACTATCCCGAAGAAGGATTCTTCAGATGCCCTCACCGATATGCCCGTCTCAGCACAGTCTATTAATCAGGACTTTCGACTTTGATTGCTTAGAGAATATTGATGAGCCAGTCGCTGCAGTGTCGATTTTATCCTTCTAGATGAATTTTTGATAACTATGAAGCAATGGGAAAATATTCTCCTAAAACAAATTATACTTTGGGTGTAGAATAACGAGATCCTTTTTAAGTGGATGAAAAGAAGAAAATAGAGACGGGCTGATGATTAACCGCAGTTACATGAAAAAGGTACATTGCCATAGGCTTATTAACCCTCATTCAGGCTAAAATTCAAACCGCAAGCCATATCCATTCATCTATAACAATGATATGAGGGACAAGTCATTTTCTCAAAATGACAAAATGATGTATCTTTCAATACGAACGAATTTTACTTTCGACCGAAAGTCTGAGTGTTTTATTGTCTTTAGGAGTATGACTAATAGAAGCACCTCTATTTGATTTAAAGGCTTATTTGCCATTATGAAAGCAGTGCTATTTTTTCTCTTAGAAAGTTAATAGGCACCGGTGAGGAAAATAAAGTTCCTCGTTATTCCTAGATCCACATTTGTCTCAAGTTAAAATGATGTACATCTGCGATTTACGGCAACTTCTAATTTCACAGTCTAGATATATTTCAAAGCATTTGCACCATTTGTATTCAATAATTATTCTTCCTGTTGTCTGCTTTTGGATTTGTAATCAAATTATGTGCTACTCTGAGAAGGGTAGGCAAAAACACTAATTTGCGCTATGCTTTCGGACAGCAAAATGCCAGCTTCAAAATCTGTTTCACGGCAGGCCTATCTATGTTGTAAATGGAGAAGATCCTTTTCAAGGAACTCATACCTAAAATGCTGCTTCGTTCCTATGCCGCTAGTTAACTGCTTGTTGACAAGCATCCTTCCTTTTCGGGTCCATATTTCTTCTACAACCAATGTTTGTGTTACATACGCCATCAGGCTAATTGTATTACTTTAAATCGATGAATGGATTTATAAATTAAAAAGCTGGTCCGTTAACGATTGATTTTACTTGTGTTTTGTCCAGCTCACTGCTTATATAGCCGTTTTTTCTCATTTGA
>CAJQUW010014617.1:0-268415 GCA_907163375.1 Prostheceraeus crozeri | reverse complement strand
GCAGAAAGTAGACAGTCAACTGCTCTCTCCCGATTTTTTTCCCGATCACTATGTTGATCATGAGATTGTTGAAGATGATCATATCACAAAATTACTGAGACCTCGTTTCACTAGATTCCGAAGATTACATATCAGTATATTCCGACACGACTATTGCGATATGATAATCTCTATTTTGATTGCATGTTGTTTGAAGTTCAACACCTACAAAACTGCCTATGTTCCGTGGAAAAAGATTCTGTGAAGAATTCTACCTCAATTCTTTATATTCAATTTCATGTACTAGTACTTAGCTTACTCAAAACATTCATCGTGCCAGGTTATTATGAGTAATGTTCTGTATATTTCATCAAAGTATACTTCTTCATGCCACCTCATTTTTTAAAGCTGCATGTAATACACACCTCTCGCCAAATGCATAAATTGCATCAGAAAAGATGTGCAATTTTATCAAGCTGTAATTACGAAGAGACTGAAGAAGCACTTGCATCAGAAGCCTTATGTACTGCGCGATTATTTATTTAAGTGGAAAAGGTATACATGTATGCTTTTTGTCGCATGAGCTTCTAATTATGATCAATGAATAATTCCGCAAGCTTCTTGGCCAAGCACTTTCTGGCGGGAGACATGATTTGTTTGCTGGCTTTACGCGTTGATGAAAGTAGGAAGTCGTTCCCTAATCCTAGGTATGCGGGCTTTACAAACATTGATGTAGAAATGCTTTCCTACATCAATGTTTACAAGTCACTGTTTACAATATCCGACAAATATGAAGATAACATTTCCTTTCCCTCAATATGGAAAGGAAGACAACGTGCGAACATCAGTAGTCAATGACTCATGGAATGGTGTTGAAGCCAGTGGTTGTAGCTGTTGAAGGCATTGATTGAAGGAGCCTGATTGACGCTCCCTCCCTGTCAAAGACCTGTTTAGTGATTTATAGTTAACAAACGGCATGTAGGAGCTTGAAACATCTTTCTTTGTCTTGTGGTGACGCAACTGGACATGCCAAGTTACTTTCTGCTAGGCAAACTGTCTGACTCATTTTGCTGAACATGTTATGTTTATGACCAGAGATAGTTCAACCCTCTCGGACTGCAATGTTAAAGCAGTGAAACGCGGAGAGAAGGACGCCTCGCACTATGGTGCGACTTGCAATCTCTGAGGAAGTGATGATGCAATTGCAAATTAACTAAACTTGAGTTTGAAAGTCACACAGTTATCTGATCATGATAGGACTAACATATCTGCAATAATGCTTGTAAAATTGCGATTTTCATGACACCAAAATAGACCAATTCAATTAAAATATTTTAGCAGCTACATTTCATTCAATTTTCTAAAAACATTGAATTATAATTCAAAACCGAACCAGGAGGGGGGGGATGGGGGGGATGATGTACTCGATGGGGAGGGAGGCTGTGGGATGGGGGATGTGGGGGGGGGGGGGCAAAAGGTGTGAACCGAATGGGGAAATGACAATGGAGGCACCGAATGGGCGGGGGATGACCTAATGGGGGGGAGGGTGGGGGACCGATGGAGGTGGAGTGGCAACCGAATGGAGGGGGGGATGTGAGGGTGGGCATGGGAAGATGGGTGGTGTGGGGGACACATGGGGGGACTGGGGCGATGGGGGGTGCGGACAGGGGAGAGGCACATTATGGGGTGAGACCCGAATGGTAAAGGTGCCGATGGGGCAATGGGGGGGGGGTGGGGAAGCGAAGGGGTGGGGGGGGAACATGGACGCGAATGGGGCGACAGCGATGGTGGGATGGGTGGACCGACTGGTGGAGGCGATGGGGGGGGGCGATGCGCATGGGGGTGGGAGGGAATGGGGTGAGGGGTTTGGGGATGTGTGGGGGAACCGATGGTGGGCGGAGGGGGGGCGATGGGAGCTGATGGGGGTGATTATGTATGACTTGTTGGGGATGGGGGGCAATGGATGGATTGAAGCTGGAGCCGATGTGGTGGGGTGGAGCCCAGCTGGTGGGGGAGGAAGACCCCGACGGCTGCTGGGGGGGGGGATGGTACATGGCAGTGGGTGATACGAAATGGTAGGGGGACGAAACTGATGAGGAATGTGGGAACCGATGGTAAAAAATGTTGGGGGGGAGGGGATGTGACATGCACACCGGATAGGGGGGGCTGGGTGACCATGTGTGCCGAAAGGGGGGTGGTTGGGGGGGTGGCTTGAAGATAATGGCCGATGGTTAACATCTTGTTGAGCACCAGATGGGGGGGATGGGGTGGAATTGTGAGAGGAGATGCGGCGCTTGTAACCGATGGGGTAGGCGACATGGGACTAGTTCGCGGGCTTGGTTCCAGTGCAAGTTTGGAGGCACCAACCCGATGGGTGGGATTTGTAAGCTGTAGCCTCCTTTGAATGGAGCGGTGGTGTAATTAGGATGTGCGAGGAAAGCCCTTGGCGACCTCATGGCAGATGGAAGAACACCGCCCCAACCCAAGGATAATTCTAAGCAGAGTGGGGTTGAGAAAGACGAGATGGGGTGGCAGTAGGTGTGTGCTGATTGTTGGTTGGTTTAGCCTGGGGTGGCGGTGCTTGAGCCAAGGCCGCACTGCCGATGGCAAGGGGGGGGCCTGGGAAGGTAGCTGGTGGGAGCGCTGCGCTGGGGGCATGGGAGGAGGCAAGTACTGAGGTGGATGACTTGCGGGTATGGGGGTGCCTGGGAAGGTGGGCCCATGCGGCCCAGGGTGGTTGCGAGTGAGGGAGCTGGAGGGAGGATCAATTATTCCTTCGACGAAAAAAGAAATTTTTACTAATTGTTGGCACTTGCATAAGTCACATTTATCGTGCATGATGTCAATGTAGTGTCAGGTATATGAATATCAGTGAGTGAATAATTTGATTAATCCCATTCAAATTACTATTTACCTATTCAGACAACTTCTTTTGAACGGCTAATGTTGGACACCTGATGAATGAATCTTTGTAAGTGAAAGGGACTGTTGTTGAAAAGTTTATAATCACTAATCGGCTGTGGATATCCAACCTTTTGTTTCTTTTGTCCCTTTGTTGATGGTAATATTTAAGCAAAGTGTTTAACAATTAGTACGAATGGAAATATTGAGGTTTGCAAATATTGAGTGGTCTGTTTGAGTTTGTTGTTATACTGAAGGGGACGAATGATATTTTGTGTAAGTTTGATTAGGTACATATGTATATTCCTTTTCTCGACGAATAGCATGCTGCTTCTATCAGACTCAAAATTCATTGAAAGCATAGTGATCGAAATGCAAACGCCGATTTTAAGCCTATGTAGTTGATCATAGGAACGCGCTTCAAATTAAATGAGTTCGTGACAATGCCCGGTGGAGGAAGATTGTGTCAAGGCTTCGGATGTGATCGACGAAGGCTCACACCTACACGCTCTTTTGATCCTGAGTCTGGCATACCATTGTGATTCTTCGGGTTTCCATCAAGTGATCCTGAGAGATGCCGACAATGGATTACAAAGTCGAAGAATGCTGTGCTTGGTAAATATATCAGGCAAACACATTGTACAGGGCATCTCGTACTGTGTTCACGTCACTTCGCAGATAATCAATTTAAGGGACATCTCACAAGAAGTGGTGGTCTATCAAGTGCAACGGTACCGACATTGAATTTCCCGAGTTCGTCAATATCAATACCTACAAGTACGCGAAAACCTTCAAAAAATCGTGACATGAGTAATATCAAGAGGCGACTGGACTTCGACGACTCAATGGATGAACCATCCCCTGCTCAGTCAAGTACGCCATTGATCAAGCGCTTGAAAGGGTGGTCCCGCTTCATACCGACTCAAACATCATCGAACATTGATGCGACTGCGCAAAACCCGGATGATACTTCATGAAGCCAACTCTACGATTGCTCTTCTACGTCAAAGAGTGAACTCCTGTGTCTGTGAACACAAGCAGAATTTCAGCAGTCTTCAGCAGCATTTCTTTGGTTTGCAAGTCGAAAGTTTATCAAAAGAGAAGCGCGGCATTCGCTATTCTCCTGTCATAAAACAACTTGGTCTTGCTATGTACTTCCGAAGCCCCTCGTACAGATTCTTACGAACTTTTTTCCGTTTACCCAGCATTGGTGTACTCAAGCGGTCTCTTCGGAATGTGTTTTATGACGCAGGAGTTTGCCATACATGTACAATTGTACATATAGTCGATAAATTGAGCAAATGGCCGCCTCGTGAACAGATTGCATCGTCGTATCCTCCAGCTGCACCTAGCTGCGCGCGCGTCGTTCAATTTCGCGTTTCACCTTTTAAGGCCTGGTCACACTGGGTCAACGCATGCAGAACGCACGCAGAACGCATGGAAAAATTGAGCTGTGCGTTGTCGCACGCATTCATTCGTTGTGCATGCGTCCAGTGCGTTCAACACACGCGCTCGTGCGCTCAGCGCGCCGTGGCTGTTCGTCGTGTGCGTCGAGAGTTTTGAGCATGTTCAAAATTGTTCGACGCACAACACGCATGAAGCCGTGCGCTAGGACGCTGCAAGGACGCTAGACATGCGTCGAGAGTGCTGGCTGATCGCCAAGCACTCGCAGTGGATGCGCAGCGTAGAAATGAAGATATAAATATGGCCTGTAGTCGCTTTGATGAGCTACATGTTGATTGACTATGGATAATTCGGACAGGATGCAAGAACTTGCGGCTATTCGTCATCATCAGAACCTCATGAATCTTGCACTTCACCATGTCCGCAGAATAAAGGGAAGCAGACCAAGAAAACGTCGAAGACATTGGGTCCGACCATGGATCGGCAGGAGACGACAATTTGGCCTGTATGATCAGTTGCTTGTCGAATTGGCGTTAATGAAGATCAAGACTCATTCAAGAACTTCATGCGTATGCCCCCTAGCATGTTTGACGAAATTTTACAGAGAGTGGGATCAAAAATTGCTAAAGAATCGACCACCTTCCGAGAAGCTCTTGATCCTGGTTTGAAAACTCGCTATTACACTTCGGCATCTCGCTTCAGGAACAAAGTATCGCTCAATGTCCTACGGGTGGAGAGTTCCGCACAACACAATATCCATTCTCATCCCAGAAGTGTGTCAGGCTATCATTGATGAGTACAAAGATAAAGTGATGAAGTGTCCATCATCTCCGGTAGAATGGCGAGCTATTTCTGAACAATTCATGAAGAGATGGAACTTCCCTCACACTTGTGGTGCTCTTGATGGCAAGCATGTGGAATGCAAGTGTCCCCCTAAAAGCGGGTCTCTCTTCTACAATTACAAGGGATACTATTCCATTGTGCTGTTGGCTCTTGTTGATGCTGACTATAAGTTCATCTGGGCAGACATCGGTGGAATGGGATCAGCGTCAGACGCCCAAATCTACAATGCCTCCGAACTGAAGAAATATGTTGAAGATGGTTGCATTGGTTTCCCTGATCCTGATCCGCTACCGAACGACGATGTGTGTGTTCCATACTTCATCGTCGGAGACGATGCCTTCGCTCTTCGACCCAACATGATGAAACCGTATGCATTGCGTGGTATGACGCGGTCGGAACGCATCTTCAATTATCGACTCTCCAGGGCCAGGCGGGTGGTAGAAAATGCATTCGGGGGGATAATCTAGCCAACCGCTTTCAAATTCCTTGAGCACAATGCAGCAGCATCCCGCGACAGTTAAGCGCATTGTCACTACGTGTATAATTCTCCACAATTTGATGCGCATCCGTTATCCATCAATGCAGAATCAGCAACTTGACAGTGCCGAAAATCAAGATCGTGTATTCATTCGGGTGCGTGGAGAAATGGCGCAAATCTACAGGACATCCGCATAGTCGCTGGTAACAACACAGCAAACAAGTAGGGAAAGAAGTTGAGGAATCTCATCAAGCATTGGATCGTCTCTGAAGCCGGTGCAGTGCCGTGGCAAAATAGAATGATCTAGAAGGTAGAACAATATTCTTCGAAAAATGCAGAGGCTTTTATAGGTTGGATACTTTTGACAGCATATGCATGTTACTCATTCTACTGAAAAATCAATGTTTTCTCGGTGTTATCTGCGGAATGGAAGAGATAATGAGCATTAATAATCAGTTTTCAAATAACAAGTTTAATTGGAGTTTGTCAGGATAATATTCACATACTACTAACTGGGCTAAATGTGCATGGCAGTACAAGAATACAAGCAGACCGCTCATCGAATGCTCCTGTATCTATACGCCTGATTAAATTATGCATGTAATTAGTCCTGTAATTATAATCAGATTCAAATTATACATGTGACTTCAAGTCTCAGTCTCGAAATTGAATGGTGAACAGCATAAACTAAATTGAAATATTATTTTGTCTTGTGGCCTGCAGGTTCATAGGCTACTACTAATTATGAAATATGATAAATGGTCGACGGTATTGTGAAAAGGCTTTGATTCACTTTGTCGAAGCAAGTGTGGAAAAATCAAGAAATTTTGATGGAATAATTATTCTATTACAGTTGTTACGAAAAATCAACGCAACTTATTTCATTGCACATAGCCATCTTCAGGTGAACATATAGAACTAAGGAATGAAATCAAACTGATAAACATTATGGCTCAAATTCTGAATTCGCATAATCTATTTCATAGAGAGATGAAAATCAGGAGATATCCTCAGAGCAGAGTTCTGGAGTCCATCCAAGCCTCCCCAATCACCCAACCACCCAACCACATGAGGCATCTATGTAAAGTGGAAATCGCTCATTGAAATTACATCCTTCTCTGTTGATTGATGGTGGCTCTATGTTTCCGCATCAGGATGGATTCTTTTATCCATTGATTAAAGCATCATCATTCGCCGATCCTTGGTTGGGGAGGCTTAGATAGACTCTATCGAACTCAGCTCTGATGATATTTCCTGAGCTTCACCTATCTAAGTAATATATTTTGCATGTTCATAATTTGAACCATGATGTCTATCAGCCTGATTTCATTCCTTAATTCTATGTTAGGAACGATCTAAATCATGTTACATGCAACAAAATCATTTCAAAAGCTGAAGTGCATGATAATTAAATAAGGTACACATAATAACTAGACTCAAATTAATTTACATTTGAAAAAAACATTCTGACCATAGGTTGAATTGCAGTTGCAGCTGTAAAGTTGACAATTTCAAAATTCTATCTCAAGCTCCCAACACTTATGACCTAAATATTTTGGAAGCCATGTACATAAAAAAACTCAACCCCACTTTGAATAAGCAAGTTAACCATGATGGTGCTTTTTTCAAATGTAAATTAATTTGAGTCTAGTTATTATGTGTACCTTATTTAATTATCATGTACTTCAGCTTTTGAAATGATTTGTTGCATGTAACATGATTTAGATCGTTCCTATGATTGTATTCACCTCCTTTAGCTTAATTCTATGTGTTTGCCTGAAGATGGACTATGTGCAATGCTTAGTTTAAATATATTGTGTTGATTCTTCTAAACAATCATACGTATAGAATTTCCATCAACATTCCTTGATTTTTCCACACTTGCTTTAGCAATCGACGGGAGCATGTTGTTAAATAGAAAGATAAAAAAAAGAAACTCTCACAGTTGCGTTCGATATGTAAGTAAGTTAAAGAAATTAAAAATTAAATGCTTGTGTCACTCAACTCTTTATGCAATTACTCGAACCATGGTTTACTACATTACTGGATTTGACACTGAGAAAGAAAAGATCACGCCAATCTGCAGTAGTGGCCGAAAAAGATCTCTGCATTAACAGCGCTAACACTGTCACATTGCTTGCAGAACTTGATACTAGAAATAGGATGTAGAAATGTAGTATACAGTGAGATGCGTTGTCAATTTCAACATAAGTAGGAAATTATGAATTGACCGTATTTTTAGCATGTGCTTCGACAGTTTATTCCAATTATTTAATCCAACAATTATTCAAATTAATCAATGCAGCCCTGGTTTGGATAAAAGAAAAAGGACATGTTGTCATGTAATCTTTTTATCTGGGATGTGATGCCCTTACACTACATGTAAGTTGTCAACATAAATTCTCAAACAATCTCAACATTGCTTGGAACATTGGAGTGTTCAATCCTGAACTTTGAGTCACGTTGGAACTGTTCAAAAGCTCGGTGAATCCAGAAGGTCCCAGCGTAGCTGACAGAGAAGCGTTATTGACATTCACTGCACCACTGTCCATGTTGAGAAGTGAATTGTGCGGCTGAACTTGTTGGTCGTAGATCTGTTGACAAATCTGTGGCGAAGACATGCTGCCAGAAGCATACTTGTCCATCCATTGCCTCCACGCGTTTGTAGGAGAAGATGACCAAAAGGGTTGAGGTTGAAAGGGGAAGCTGGAAGTTCCTTGCCAGGAGGCATGCTGTGATGGAGGCACGACTTGGATTTGTGAATGCACAGGAGGCTCCTCCTCATCACTTTCTTGCAAGGATTCTAGAATAGCACCAATTTCCTTGCGGGCTCTCTTGTACCTTCGTTTGCTCATGGTCATGAGCGCTCCTCTCACGTACTGGCCAAACACTTCTTGCTCCGTCATTGGCTGGGTCTGCTGCATTTTTCGAACTTGCTCGGCTGACTCTTGAAGCTGTTGCTGAAGAGTTAACAACAGAGCGTCATCGGACTCTTCTTCCTGGTAGACACAATGTAGGCACTGTCGCCACTACTATTGGCAAGGAGGTTGCTCCTCATCCTCTTCAAATACAATCCCTGCACATTGACTCTCAGCAGCATCAAGATCACGACCGGCGGCTTGAATGACATCTTTCACTGCAAGCAGAAAACATATTAGGTGTATGGGAGCTTAAATTAACTTGATCAGCAGCACATAACTGATTAATTGATCCAATAGCAATTAATACCGGCAAAAAAGGAGTTTAAGGTCTAGCCTAATCCTCCAATGAAGTATCACTGACTATTAATATAGCTGCCGTAATCTATTCATTTACAATCAGTGGTCATTACTGTCATTTACTATCTTTGAAAAATCTATTGGTATTAGAAATTCAACTACATGGTATATGATGATGAGTAGACTTGTCAGATTTGAACATGTATATCATCTCCAGAATCATTCCATGCATTATATTCCATCATTAGATCTTTAACATAGTATTCAATAGAAACGTTTTAAGTTACTTACACTGTTACTGGTTGTGGTTTGTGTGTGTATTTGTTATACTTTGAAGAAAAGCAAACTTCTTGAGGGTCCACTTCTCCCTATCCGTTCGCTCCTTTTGACCGGATCCCGATTTTTGAGGCTTGCTGAGGCGCACAAAGTTGTCTCGCATGCTCTTGTACCAGCCTTGCAGATGTTCCACTGGTTTACCTAAACTGTTCAGAAAGTGCCTCCCACTTGGTCGTCTTCATACTAGGTTTTCGATAGTCCTGGCACTTCTTATTCCATATAAAATTTATTTTCCTCCAGGAACGTGACTATCGACTCCTCCTCCTCTTCGCTTAACTTGAACGTCTTCTTGTCCTTCTTCAACGAATCCATGCTCTCCGATGAGGACGATGCATCGATTGCTGCCTTCGACTTTTTTGACATTGCCAGCTGACTGTTGGTTGACACAAAGATAGTTTTATTTTCTATCAAGAGCATTTTTATAGTCTACACTCTGCAGTGCCTGCGCAGGGCGTGCGTTCCACGAGCGTTGGCATTCGTTGTCAGTGTGCGGAGCACTCGTTCAGACCGTGGGAAGAAATTGGACGTACTGCGACGCACAGCTCATCGATTCATGCGTCGTGTGCGTTCTGCATGCGTGGACCTAGTGTGACCGAGCCTTTAGGGAAGAGTGAACTATCTCGTTAACTATCTGTGTTACGACCACATGACACCGACTTGACTAAGAAGCAAGGATTTATTCTACATCGAACAGATGTAAAAATGAAGCACAAATTTAATTTCTTCAGCGTATGACAGGCGAAATGCTAGACAGACAGACAGACGCATCTACACATACGACACAACGTAACCCAAGCGTCGAGTATATATAGTATGTTAGGCAATCTATGTGAAGCGGACTACAGGAAAAACATGTGTAAACATCAAATGCTGTATAATAGCTCAGTGGATATTATTCTTACTTTTTGCATATTCCTCCAAGTAGTCATGAAACTTCGCTTTATTGTGAGAGCCGGTTCGATATATTCTAAGCTGCAAATCCAGCCATATTTTCATTGGGATGCAGTAGGCTTTCCTTCTTCATCCAAGATAACTAAATCAAATGAAAGAAAGATAGTACACTCACTTATTTCCTTGTCTTGTGAAATTGAAAAATATCAGTCTGATACCAATAAATTGGTCACTTATAATGAATAAGCAACTACATGAATTTTTTCAATTAGTCTAACTTCAATGATGTAAGGTGCTTGGGATGCGATGCAAAGACCAATGACAGTTCAATACATAAAAGTTCACTTACGATACCGTTGAAATGGTAGCCAAAACACACAAAAGAAAAAATCAAAATAGAACTTACTGTGTCCTAAATTTATGAGCGACGTATTTCATGAGCAATAAAATGACAACAGTAAAATTTAATAGCTTTAATCTAATTTCAAATACCGGTAATTTACAAATAAAAAATAAATAAAGCCTTCATTGTATTACAAATATCACATCTTTATCATATCTAGTTTCAGTAGCAGATGGTCTTCGCCTACTCCCAGTTTATAAATCTCATCATCATTTGCCTGATTTTCTTGAGAGAGTGTTAAGTCAAAGAATTCTTTGTGCAAAATGGTCTTGACAAAACTTCCAAGGAAGTTTTATAAATGAAAAATTTTGACAACAAAAAGTTTTCAGCTCGATAGAGCCTATAGGTTCTGTTAAAATGCAAGTCTAAAACTGGGATAACCTCTGACAGCTTGAAAAAGTAGGCTTATCTAGGCCTAATTCCGCGAAATGTCAGAAACTATTGACTTTCTGGCTTAAATTTTAACAGAAACTTAAGTTTTATATACTGGCTAAAAATGCTTCTGTTACTTAAATTCCAGTTTGTGGCTTTCCTTAGGACAATTTTACCAAAACTTGGTTTTAGGACCATTTTGACCAGGAACCGTTCTGAACATTGGAAATCTTTCAGCAATAAGGTATAGGTTGATGAAATTGATAACCATACACAAAGACTCAAGTTAATTTCCCTAGTAATTCGCAACGGAATATATACTATCTACTCAGCTTTTTCAATATTGAGCACTACACACCTATCGTCGGATGACGTGGCCCGGCGGAAATTCACATTTTATGGAGCCCCAAATATTTAAATAAGGAATATACTATTTTCCAAACATCATCCGTGAAATTGAAACAATATCAGCAAATATAAGTAGAATGATATAACCATGCAACTTTGTAAACTCATGAATATATGTTATCGAAATTGCTGTACAGCAGCTTCATTTCACACAACAAGATAGCCCTTGGTGCTGCCGAGTTCCGACGCATTTAATACACGCAGATTGTTCAAATAAAAAGAAGCTGTACAAAATGCTTTTAGTACAAAAAATAATATAGCTCTATATAGCTTTTCTAATAGAGAATTTCGGAGTTATGATTGAATATTTGTCTTTTCAATTGCCATAGTAGGAACTGTTGTGTTCTCCCAGACCTTACTGCTACAAAAACAAACATTTTCTTCCATCTTGTTAAACGATTTGCAAATGCACCACACCATATTTATACATAAAGCTAGCTTTTGTATTCTATTTATGATCAGATATATAAACAGCAATCAATTTTAGACAAATAATGTAGATTCCAAGATTGTTTCATAGGATCGTCGAAACATAGTGCTGAAAAAATCAGAAAAATTGTGCTAGAAAATTGAGCAGAATGAAGATTATTTTATGAGAAGAGGAGTTTTTCGACGATGACTTTATTGTAAAAATTCATAAATAAATAAATTTGACCGATATTTCAGACAGCACCGCTGTCCATCGTCAGGGCCTTCATGCATAAAGTGACATACCGACAATCGCGACCACAGTGAACAGAATTCTAGTCATGAAAAATGACACACAACACCAAAGCGGATGATGAAGATCACAGGCCTTTTTCACACTACATAGAAATCGTGAACTACCATTACCAATACTGACATTATTAATTATTATTACTGTACCAATTAGGTTTTTTCCTATTCACTGAATACTCTGCCGCGGAGACGTGAAATACCAGGTTGGTGTCTGGCGCGAGTTATCTCACTGTCAGTATTAAGCTCATAATGGAAGATAATAGATCATAGATCATAGAAGATAATGATCATAATTCTTGAAATTATTGAAGCAAAATTGATATTTTATTAGATGAGCATTGTTGCAAACGTTAATTCAGATGTAAAAGTGTCAACCTGTATATTTACTATCAATGAAATTGATATTGCTCAATTATGCTGCCCTGTAGTGATTAGATGATAAAATGGATTAAATGGAATTTTTCCGACAATAGACGGCTGCCAAAGAGAGAAAATTATGTAGTCAAAGATTTACATTCCATTGGGTACATTCGACCCCTTCCGTAAAGCTCTTGACCGTAACTCGCGTGTTCCAGAGATCAAAACTGCCTGTTGTGAGACATATATTAGTATTTTTCAATCAAAACTTTGAAGTGTAAATATACGTCAATATCATAAATCTAAATTGATGAAAGCCGATGATAAATGATGATATTGGTAAATCTTTGAAAATATTCCATGAAAAAACTAACACCATGCAGACTACTTCAAAGGCCAATTATCAAGATCATGCTCCATGCACTTCTGCTAAAATATGCAACTAAGTCCAAGCTTTGAATTGAATTGGAGATAGCCAATATTGAAAAATAATGACTTTATTTTCGTCTTCGTTATTCTGTAATAAATAGCGAAAACGAAAATAAAATCAATGTCTTTCAATATTGGCTCTTTCCAATTCGATTCAAAACATGACAAATAGCCAAGATAATTTAGCTAAAACCAAGTCCAAGCTTTACGATGTAAGGTTCTCATTGTCTTGGATCGGAATTGACACCACATTCTCTCGTTGAATTTTATGTGGGGATTCCTATTTACTGACGCATTTGCCAGATGTCACGAGTTGCTGAAGCACACAGATAAGTCGATATCGTATAGCTCAGCACACAGAAGCTATGAAAATACATGTATATTGCGGGTTATGTATGACGTAATCGGTATGACTGCAGTAATGTAAACGGTGGTCAAATTATTTACAAAATAGTGCTTTACTGGTAGATCTAGTATTCATCAATCTATAACTCAGAAAGTTTCAGGTGGTTATAAGAAAATGGGCTACACATGTCCGATCATATCAGCATCATATTTATGTCTTCATCAGTAGATGCAAAATGATTAATATACACCAACTTTTTGCCTAGTTAGTTATACGTACTTCACGAAAATCACAGTGAAAGTGACACTACAATGAAAAATTCAACAAAAAATATTCCATTGTGTATATTATCATCTCAATTTCTTAGGCCTCTTTATCAATATTATGCAATGCACTTCACTCATTCTCATAAACTGAACCGTTTGTTTCACTAATCCAACATCAATCTTCTAAGAAAACTCGGTAGTAGGCCTCCCGTTGTGTATCAGGCAAGCCAGCATGGATTAATGTCTCGAATTCCTTGACTGATAAATTCAATGACATTCATTTGTAGCATGTACTTTTCACATGCATCAATTCAGACTCGTGTAAAAGCTATTAGCTCCATAGGCCTCAAAATTACTGTAAAAGCTTGTGTATTTACCGGAACGCACTACGACATGGCTTTGCCTTCAAGAATTGCTACATGACTTTTTTGCTAATAAGGGAACATAAGGGGAATTCCTATATAATACAGCTATTAGATGAGATTATACAATCTTCAAGTTATGCATTCAATTGTGAACACATGGATGATAGCATGACTAAAGTAAAGGGTAACATGACAAAAAGTCAGGTTGCGTTGTCAACATGTGAAAAAGGCCTGTACTACGAAACGCTATTTTCCTGCTCCACCAAAAAAGCGAAAAAAACGAATGCCACTCCGTAAAAGCAAAAATTCAGGCATATTTTCGAAAAAGCGAATAAAAGCGAAAAAAAGCGAATGTCTGGGTGGTCTGCAAAATAGCTCTAAATGACTTTTCTGCACAGAAAAATGAACCGCGTCTTTACTTGTGATCATGCAGTGAGGATGTTTCCAAAGAGGTTTAAGCAGTGTTAAGCATCCTTGGCTGTAAAAAATTACATGATACAACAGAAAAAACAAAATTGAACTATCAAAAAATTTGGTATATAGTTGGTTTAAGCAAATAAAAAGACAGCCTATACTAAGTATGCGATGCTATGTAAATTTGTAAATAGTCATAATTTTGATGATCGATTGCGCCTGAAGGTTGTCCCTAAAATGCATTCTGTCAATTATTTGCAATAAATAGATCAATATTGTAGTTTCTGCCCGGTGAATGGTTCGAAGAGCGCAGGTGGCATGGGTGAGCCTTATTATATAGCCTATTCCTTAGTGTAATATTCGCATACTCACTGAATTGCTAATACTCATCTACAGAGAGGGTGTTTATCGATCAGTCTTCATGCAAATATTTTTCCTTCCTTTTGGATTGATACTACTGCATTAAATTGCTGTATATTACCGATGTTATCGTTAAAAAATTTTCAGAGAAACTACTGAATGACAATTCTTGAAACTTAACACATAATATCAGTGACTTACGCTTTATATAATATATGCCAAATCGTACAGCCAAAAAATTAATAATTTATGTCCCATTGCCGTAATAATAACTTTGGAACCTACATTTCCATAGTATGCATTTAATTTTTGACAGATGCATCATACTGCTTCAAAACTAACACCTGCTCCTACTAAATCGATAGAGAAAATTGAAATATGTATTCTCACTAGCGTCTATGTGTTCTAGCAACGGCTGCAAGAGACTCAGATGGCTACTAATTTTGAATCAGATAGACCTCGGCCCAAAAATTGAAAAAAAAACTAGTCGGCCCTGACCGAATAATTAAATCTTCAACGGGACCAAAGAATCCGGAACTTGGCTAGCGGGTCAAAATATAGAACTAGGTTCGGCGAAAAAACATTGAGTATATTTATACAAATAACTTTTTTACCAGCATTTATGATCATTATGAAAATCTAGTCTATGGAAGAATTCAGTTCTGAATTATTGGAATGACAAAAGGAAGTCGCATGCAGAACATGCAGATTATGCATTGAACTACTAGAGCTAGGTTTATCTGAAGATTTCTAAAAATTCTGTGTTTCGATCAGTCCCTAAATTTGAATGAAAATTTGCAAAAATCCTCAAAAGTCCATGATTATCGCTCTGCCGTTTCTGTTATCAGACGATTAATCGGTGCACGCCTATGTTGAATGCAATTGCCGAAGTAGCCCCAACCTACCCGATTGTGCAGAATTCAATGTCCATCCTGCGATGTTGTCTTGCTGTCTCGACAAGAGCTAATTCTAGGTCAGCGAAAATTCGATACACATATAAAATACGCGCCGCAACCTAAAGGTGAAGGAAGCCGCGATTTTGAGAGTCATTCCTCCTATACATCGCCGTCTTTTATATAGTATGAAGCTCAGATTCTGTCAAGTCGATACTCCAAATATTTCTTTAAAGTGTTCAGAACAGCAGATCTGATTGTCTGCAGATTTTGAAAATTTGCATCGAAGGAGTACCTATATATGTTCCCTTTTGTTTCTGAAGTGTTTTGGACTACAGTGATTCATTTGCATTCACCATGCTTTCATCTGAGACGCAAGGTCAAGACTACTATTCCCAATTTCGTCCAACGATATTTCAAATTTGAATACGTCTGTTAACAGTTGATTCAGTACAAGCAAGCTTTTTAGAAATGTTGTGTCTATAATGTTAACGTGAGACACCAATGTTAGAATTTCGATAAGAATAGTAACCTAGCCCCCTTTTTGAAGAATCTCCAAAGGAGAGGGGAAGACCCGGGATTTTGGGATTGAAAGCTGTAGTTAATGCGACAAAACTCCACCGAGTACCGGTGCCTCAATAATTGACATTCCTCATGTCTACATTTCATTTGATGACTAGCATCAGTCAACACCTTCACTCATGCTTGTAGGAAACCTCAATTAAGGAGAGGTGTGTGATGCTCCACTCACAGGAGAAATCAGGGACGCGCGTGTAGGCTACATGGGAATAAAAAGGCAAAATCGCCAAAATCACGGTGGGAGGGGAGGCTCGCCATCTCTTGCCTGAAACCCATGGATTGCATCGTCGGGCAAGGTGAATTCGTAGATGTCCACCAAAATGAATACGATTTAACACAGCAGTCAACTCGTGGAGTTCAGAGAATGGTACACAAGAAACTCTAGGCCTCCTGACACTAGGTCCATGCATACACGTGAGGTAAATTTAAGTCTAGAGAAAAGTGTGTAGTTATCAAGTTGAACATTATTTATAGTATTTTCATGCAGCATCTCCACATCTACACTGATTGTCGGCTACACTATTAAAAGAAACCGATTTATCGCCGCTCTGACGATTCAACTTTTGAAACAGGTATCAATTGCATTGTTGCTGACATAAAGCTGTTGCACACGAGTGGGGTCGCAGCTCCACCTCTACCAGGTTAAAAAAACCACAGTAATTGCTGCTATTCCTCAATACAAATAAAGTTCACTCCATCGCTAAAGAATGAGAAGTGGATGACTTGCAATTCCGTACCTGTATGCCTTGCATTGGACAGTAACCCGTGGGAAAAGAGTGGTTTAATAACTACAATGATTTCGAAAATGAGAAATTACATCTTGTGTGACTCATGTTTACCGAAATTAATGACAGCATTAATGTTGAATGGAATTCCGAAATTCAATAACACTTCCATGCACTCAGAACAACTTTATACTCTGAATGCATCTCTTCCTAACAACTCGGACTCTTTTGATGTTGTTTAATGTTTATAATAGGTGCCGTCGTTTCTGAAACATAATGCATGACATTTTTATCAAGTAAATATTTCTGAAAGGTTTATCACGCACATCAACTTGTGATCACAAATACCAACAGAACACAACCAAATATTCATTATCTTATTGAATAGGCACATGTTAGAGCAGTGTTTCTCAAAGTCTTCATAAGAATCCTCCCCTAGGCCTTCAGATTTTCTCACATCCTCCCCATCACAAAAATTAAAAAAAACTACGACTTTTTATCATAAAGTTCATGACATAAACCATAACACTATAAATCCATTTGATCCATCATCATACAATTAAGAAAACCAGAACAACAAACCAAAATAGTTAATTATCTTACCAGGAGACCAAGAAATCAGGACTAGTGAGAACCATGAGCCTGGTGCTTGGACACTAAAGCCGAAATATCTGGAGAAAAACTGGTCAACTTTACACGAAGATCTCGAACAGAAATATCTAGACCACCTCTCTTTTTCGTCAACAAATCAGCGACAGCGCTAAAAGCACACTCAACTATATAAGTCGTTGGGAAGGGTAGAAGAGTCTGCTGTGCCTCAGTGGCCAACTTTGGATATTTTTCATTCACGTCTGTGTCCAGCCACATCATCTGACCTTTTGCTGAATGAATGGCCTTCATACTGACATCGTTTCTAAATTCCAGTAGCTCGTCTACTTGGTCAGGTCCATCATTTGGATATCATCACTGTCAGTGTCAAATAAGAAAGGCTGAGCGATCCAGGAAAGAAATTTCATTGATTTTAAATCCGTGAATCTGGAGTTAAAGTCGTCTGAGAGTGCAGAGAGATGGTGATTGATGATTTCCACGGTGTTATCTGAAACTTGGCATTGACTCAAATGAGCAAACTGAGAAAAATTACCACGAGAGATCTGAGACCTCCAAAATGCCAACTTTGAAATAAATCCACAGATCTTGGTCTTACAGTCCATCATGGTCTTATTTGATCCTTGAAGGTCTTTATTCAAAACATTCAGCTTGCCGAAAATGTCAGCCAGATAGTAGATGAGATATCTTGTTTCTTCAGATTCAAGAAACTGGAAAAAAAGTTCGCGATCAGCACCGAATTCTACAATTGTGTCGTATAACACCACAAATCTCTCGAGACACTTCCCTTTGGATAGCCACCTCACTTGTGTGTGAAGAAGAAGACGCACATAATCCTCGTTCATTTCTTCACAGAAAACCTTGAGGAGTCTCTCAGTTTTCTGGATGAGATTTGATGAAGTTTGATCACTTTTATGCACTTTTTCATCACATCGTTGAGCTCCGGAGTTAGGCCCTGCGCCGCCAAATTCTCTCTGTGAAGAACACAGTGCACGGTGATCATCTCAGGGTAATCATCTTTGAGAAGTTTCAACACACCATTCCTACGTCCCATCATGGTGGGAGCACCATCGGCAGCAGTGGAAACGATGTTTGAGATTGGAATTTCATTAGAATCCAGAAAGGTTTCACGACACTATAAATATCCCCGGCGGTAGAAGTGGTTTTTAATGATTCACAAAACAGCATCTCCTCCACAAACGGTGAGTTGAGTTGGAACCTGGCGCAAGCAAGTAGAAGGCACTCACTGTCTCGCACCGTTGTTTCGTCGAGGGCGAGAGAGAATTTGTTTCTTTGAAGGACTTTCACCAATTTCGACTGAAGATGATCCGCGATTTCATCAATCCGACGTCGAACGGTATCATTGCTAAGAGGCAACGCAGCAAGTTACCGTTGGGCCTGTTTACTCTCCTGCATCGTACGCAGGAAGATTTCGAAGGCCGGCTTCAGCAGTTTTTCACCATCAGTGTGGGGTCGACCTTGCTTTCCGAGGAGATAACTGAGTTCGTAACTTGCTTGGAGGCCGCGGTCAGTTAAATTGGTTGCAGATTTAAACAGCAATTCTAGTTTCTGCTCTTTTGATTTTAACGATTTATCCGGAGGCGTTTAAAATAATCGAGGGCTTGTTCCGGTGCTCGGGATGAACTTTTGTAATATGTTCATCGAGCTTCACTGGCCGCATTGAGTCATTGCAAAATGATCTGTAGCACAACAAACAGTACGGTCTTGTTGGTCAGAAACATCACTGATAAATCCAAATTTCAAGTAGTCCCGTGGAATATTGGCGAACTTTCCTTTTACTGTCTGATGACAATTGATCTACATCCTTGCGTTTTGGCATTGTAAAGAAATCACAACATAAACTGGCTCATTTTTTGTCACAAATTGACTGAAGAAATGCGAACTCTATGTGCGGAAGGATCTAATTAACAAAACCGCATTGGCTTATCGTGCGTTCACTGCAATCGGACGCAGTAGGATAAGAACAGCATCGGAAGCAGTAGGAAAAGAACAGTTAGTTCTTGGGCCAATCAGAATTGTTCTCGACGCATTAGAGAACAGTGACTGTGTGTGTACGTGACACACGAAAGCAGGTGTGTCGCGCACCAAATATAGGCGAGAGAACAACACGCACTTGGAAGAGTCCATAGAAATAAATTCCTGTGCATGAGCGGTTGGTGGCAAAGTAACAAGAATTCATTTCTATGGTAGAGTCTAACAAAGCAGCTAGACTGGCCTAACGTGTGTCTCTACCGCACACCCGATTGTACGCGCGTGTAGGAGGGAAAGCATCATGCTTTATGTGTTGTACACATATGTATACATTATTTTAAACCGAGTTCTGAAAATTTAGTAGCACTTTATCTACGATATTTCAGGTAGTTTCAATCCTCCCCAAATCCCCCCTCACCATAAATCCTCCCCTCACTGTTTAAATTCCTCCCCTAGGGGTCCAAGTGGACCCCTTTGAGAAACATTGTGTTAGAGTCAAAAAAGACGGAGTCACAATGGGACTCCTGATTGGTCTATCGGCCTGTATAAAATTGATAGTTGCAATAAACCTCCAGCACAAATTCTAAATCCGGGCCGGACAGCTGTGATGCATCCTTTTCTTGCCGTCCAGCTTCCATCGGGTTAAAACTTAAGATGCGAACAATTGACTGGTCAAACTGTAACTATGTTGTTAAATGAAGACAAAGGAAGCAAAGGAATGAGATTTAGACAACTTTTCAAATGATTAAAAGAAAAATGATTGATGTGGAAGAGAATCGACTACAATTTTGACATACTTTACAAGGAGAGCTCTCTGCTTCTGATGTTCCAAGAGACCGAAATTTAACTAAGCTAATAAAACAATTGCCATCATCAAAATGGTTGAATAACCAAGTCCTCTTCACAACAGTGACATGCTTTAGTCGGTTTTTCACTGATCAACTGATCGGAAATGAGAATCAATAATAAACGCTTAATTTCTAACAATGTGTTATATTGATCGCACGTTGGTCATATCAAATAGCACCTTCATAAAAAATCTACATCAATCATCATCATCATCATCAAAATCTACCTTCAACATCGCGAATGAATTAGTCCAAATGTATCTGACCCTTTTCTATCCTTTCTGGATGACATGCTTCACACGTAGAAGCCGAATGTCAGCGTACTATACATGTGCATGCCGTTGTGATTGAAAATTCAGCACCAGCTGCAGATCCCCTAATTTTGAAAATGTCATCATTTATGTTCAATCAATTTGTTTAGGATATTTAAACAATTCTTCGCACAGTCTATTCAAACGATGTTATTCTCAAAATGTGAGAGATTGATCATACCAATCGTTCAAAACAGAGCATAGAGTTGCTTGATTAAGTCGATTTTATATTCTTTCTTGCGAATTCATGCACCATGTTTTCCATAGCGCTATTTAGAGACATAAATATCCTGATGTGTTTCTTGTAAATCAGAGCTTTGCTGTACAATTCAATTATCTTGATGTTGACATTCATTACTGCGAACATCCTCTAATAGCAATGGGAAAGTTTCTGTTACTGCCTATTTTTCCTATAAAACATTTGAAAGAAAACAACCCGTATCATGCCCTTAGCTAACCCTGATGTGTGAAATGCCCTCAGGCAGCCCTGAGCTAACCCTAGCCCTTAGCCAACCCGAAGCTACCCCTGATTCAAAAAAAGCTGTAATTGCTAAAAAATAGAGCTTTTAAGCAATTTTCTGGAGAAATCATGCAGCGATCAGTGCTTCCAACCAGAAAAGATACAAAGTGATGGTTGCCCAAAAATACCCCTGATACCCTTAAGGGCCCCTTACCGGACCCTGAGAAGATTTAGCAGCGGGGTCAGCTTATGAAAATCTTTCTTTTTTTGGTTGTCATGTTCATTTGAGCAGCCACGAAGGCACGAAATCAGGAGATTTTTGTACGGACACGTTGTAAATGTCTCTACTTTGTCAGTGCAACACAAAAAACCGCAATGAAAATGATGAAAATGGACATTTTCCAGTTTCTTTTGGACAGCATTGAATTTGGTGGGGCAGGCTTGCGAGTTACGATATATACAATCGATGTGTCGCAGGCTTCGCCATCACTTTCTTTCTAGCCTTTTAATCGGCACCATCTGGTCCACAGAAAGCTGTTTGATATAAAAATGTTGCAACCACTTTCTACAAACGCTGAAACGTAGTTTTTTCTCTTTTCCCGATTGCAACTGCAATGACAACATACATGTAGCGATTTTGAGTTTTACAAAATCTACCGAAAGTTTTCACACAATCCGAAACAGTTAGTACGCTTAACTAAAGTGGTCATTCACGTATAAGCTAGGCATAATCCCAAAAATTAATACACAAAATATTATAGTTATTTTCCCTTTCATACGTTTTGTTTTATTTTATCGGATGACCATGAAGGCTCCTTGATTTTACTGTACCAGAATTTTCCTGACCGCATTTTGCAAAAATAAAGCATATTTTCTCAAAAAAGCACCTCAAAATTACCCCCTCAAATCGTACCTACAGACTGAATATCACTTTGTTTTAAGCTCAAAATCGGTTACATGTAATTTGCTATAAAAATTCAAATGGTAATCTGACGTCCTCCTTGGGGTCAATGATAAACACAGCATATTTCATTTGAAGTTTTTATAATATTTTGACGATCCCTTTCATAATTTGAGTAACTACAGGCTTTGTTTTGGCTGTGCTTCAACTAAACACTAAGGGCCGATTTCACGAAGCGGTATTAGCTTACTCTCGGTAATAACTTGTTGAGAATCAATAAATTTACTCTCATGTGGCTTTCACGATGCGGTGTTAGTTACTACCGGGATTACTCGGGAGGAGCAATTTTTTTACGCCCGGTAGTAGCTCTACAAAATCAATATATTTACTACCCAGATTTACTCCCTCAAGAGGGTAGGTATAACTCTTCTAGTGAAGTCAAATGCGATCAGTTTCTTTAGTCGCTGCTCGAGATGGCAGGTTATGTCTTAATGATACGTGCCCTGAGAAGGGAGCGTGTATTCCGAGATCGACATAACCCATTCGATTGTTACGACGAGGAAAATTTCCGTCTGCGCTATAGATTGACGAAATCATGCGCGAACTCATTGATTTCTCAAATCAGGGCAGACATCGCATCTCCTACCCTTCGAAGCTTCGCAGTATCTCCAGAACTGCAAACTTTCATTTTCCTTCGATTCTTGGCCACCGATCAGTTTTACCATGAGGTTGGGGTTCATGGATTTTCTCCATCCACTGTGTGCAGAAGTATTGTGAGGATATCGAATGCGATTGCAGCGTTAAGCTCAACATACATAAAAATGCCAGAATCTCAAGAAGAAGTCGATTCAACAAAGTTGGATCTTTACCGAATTGCAAACTTTCCAGGTGTTCTGGGAGCAATAGATTGTACACATGTTCGTCTACTATTCAACGTTCCTCCAGAAAACGCTGCAATGTATATTAATCGCCATGATCACGCTCATGACGCTGGTCACTGGTCATCCACCATTGTCCCACCACTTGATTAGTCCTATGTATCTGAAATGTTCAGGAGTCGAATAGCACTGCTATACAAACCACCAAAAGCTCCGAATCAATACTTACGATATTGATAACGAATGTCTGGGACAATCACTGCCAGAAGGTTGGCTTGAGTCATCACGAATAGGCGTCAATCCTCTCGATTGACACAGTGCTTGTTCTGACAGATGATGTTCATGCTCCTTTCTGTCGGTGTCCTTCGCTCTCCTTGGCTTTACTTCATCGCCGAACTATTCACTTGTTCTTGGCGGTGCTGCGACGGGATTGTTCGCGCACTTAGCAACTTCTTGTTGTCCTCTTTTCTGTTTAGTCAGAATTTCCGTTTGGGTGGCTTCTAAACTTCTTTTTCTTTGCCGCTTGATGAGCACCGACGGCATCACTCCTATCAAACGCATAGGACCATAAGAGTCGGGGCTTTGTTAACTTCGAGTCGAGGAGGGCAAAGTTCTCATGAAATGTAATATGCATGTATTACTTAAATGTGTACGGAAGTGTTTGTAACATGCCATACCTTCATATGGCCGCATTAGCAGTGCTGAGTCACTATCAAAATGATAGTGATATATATATAGTTTTTATTTATCATATTTCTTTTTCTACTGCATTTGCTAGATATTTAGCGCAAGCACATACGGTTAAATGATCTCTTTTTTTGGTTTGAGCGTTATCTATTTCTGCGGTTCCTCAAGCGGCGTTACAAGTGCCCCTAGTTCCATTTGTGTGCGACAGAGTATAACCGGCTTGCATGCCTACTGCCTAGTGTAGGCCTACAACACATGCTCTCATTAGACTACAAGACACTCCAAAGTCACTAGGCAGACGTAAGGTCATATATATATTCATCATAGGATATTGGCACATTACACAAAATGAAGCGTTCTTTGAATGGTGTTAACGGTAATCTGTTGTAGATTCGGAAATTCGGTAGTCAAAACAGATGCGTCGGATGTATGTTTAACCCATATAAACCCAAATTTGAATTTAACGTCTAACCTTGACTCAATAGCTCACACCACACTGGTAAAAAACCACCACCACTTTTTCGATCTGAAGTTGATCATGTATGTCGAGATGTTTTGGTCTAGTCCAGTGTTTACCAACCGGGGTCCAAGTGGACCCCGGGGGTGAATGGAGATCGCCAGGGGGTCCACGGAGGCCAAGGGGTGATTTGGGGGTGATTGGATTTCTGGGAGGGATAAGCAAAAACTTTGGGAAGATTAATGTGACAGGGATTCACAAAAGTAGGCTACCAGCATTTATAGTCCTTTCGTGAATCCCAGCCTGATTGTGATCGGATGTCATTACTTAGCAATCAGAATTTCTATCATTTCACTTTGTGATTTCAAACGTGTCACCGACAGTTCGCCTATCGTTACGGGATGGGAAGATACTGACTTCATCAAAGCACTCGGTTTATCTACTTCTCATTGTCTCAGCTGCCGCTTTCCCTATTATCGTCTCAACTACTGACAGCTCTGATCTCGTAAATCAATGCCGACGGACAATTAATAGACACGGCTCAGTCACATCCCTGACGTGAAGTAACGTTTTGTTTTTATTTTGTCCTGTGGAAAGCGGTACTGAGCCAATGGCTACGGTTGCGAAAAAGAAAGTTGGTAAGTACTCTAATGATTATTTGAGATTCGGGTTCATAGCTTACCCACCAGATGAGAGAATGCCTTTCTGTTTACTTTGTGAACAATCCATGTGCAATGATTCAATGTAGCCGGCTATACTGGAGCTGCATTTGAAAACAAAACATGCGGACTGTCAAGGCAGAGATCTATCATACTATCGAACCTTGAAAGAAAGATATGAGAAGAGAAAACAGAAAACGGTTAGTGCCATGTTTTATGCACAGACAACTCAGCAGCAGGCGGGTTTGACAGCCAGTTACGAATTGTCACTAATTTGCCTGTTGCAAATTGCGGACAGGCCCATACTACTGGAAGAGACTTTGATTAAACCAGCTGGCTGACTATTTTTGTTCAAAAACCGTATTATTAAAAACCGGTCAGATGATCTCACTTCGGTAATTCCACTCAGTAATAATTCTGTACAGAGAAGAATCGATGAAATGGCGGCGGATGTTAAATGCCAACTAATCAGCAAACTAAGACCACAACGCAAGTTCACGGTGCAGGTTGAATAGAGACAACTGTTCGTCAGAGCGAAGTGTATCCTTCTCGCATACTTCGATTCATCGACGCCGTGTGAGATTTTTCATGAGGAAATGCTCCTTCTACCAGTCGCTGGAGACTAATACAAACTGCGCAGGATTTATTCAATGATATTCAATGAAAATTTTCGATAATGAAATTCCCATCAATAATCTCATCTCGTGTGCGTGCGGACGGAGCTCCCGCGATGATTGGGGGTAAAAATCATGGATTTCTCATTTTGCTAGAAACAGTTAATCCCGCACTACTGACGCGTACACTGCGTGGTACACCGTGAAAATCTCGTCGCGAAACAACTTTCACCTGATTGTGAATTCCGTTATGACCGCCGCCCGTTATAAAAGTGGTCAACTCCATTTATAATCGAACGCGAAGTCGGACAGACTATTCAAGGCATTTTGTAAGGACGCGGACGAGCAACGACATCCAACTTCTGTTTCACACACAAGTCCGCGGCTTTCAAATAGGAGAAGAGAGGCCTTGCCAGGTTTGGTTGAGCTCTACGACAGTCTGCAGGAATTCTGTGGTGACATTTTCGATCCATTACGGTAGTAAAGATGCGCGCAGACCTTTAACTACCTTGCAGACATTTTTGGAAATTAAAACGTGCTGAACTGTGAGTTGCATGGTTCGAAAAAAGACACCATTGATTCCAAAATGATGAAGATATTCGGCTTTGCCTCCAAGTTAGACTTCTGGCGATAAGGAAACGGTGATGAGGACGCAACTTCACGAGCTTCAGTCACTTGCAGCTGCAAGGCCATGTTTCCGACCATGTATTGGAAATCATTACAAACCATATCCTTTCACTTATGAATGATTTTCAGGCACCGATTCCAGGACTTGCAAGAAATGGAATTGTCCAAGCTGGCTAACTCAGCCATTCTTATCTGCAGGTCTGTCTGTAGATAACATGAACATCGAGAGTGTGGGTGGCTACCAAATGGAGCTGCCGAGCTGAGTTCAACGAATCACGTCCCTCCGAGTGTGAAAGCGATACATCAGTCAAAATGCCACTGATGTGGTTGTCGAAAGATCCATGGAAAAGTAATCCAATCATGACACAGAAAGCATATAATCTGTTTGCTTCTATTCCTCAACTTCATACCTTTGTGGAATGTGGGTTCAGCTCCGTTACCTGACATTTCTCAGTAAAAAACGTAACCGTCAGGAAATATGCGAGAGAGGAGATCTTCGCCTGAAGCTGACTGATATCCAACCTCGGATTGGAAAGATAATGGAAACACACCAGGCTCAGGGCTCTCACTGACTATTGTGTCTGTTAATATGACCCATCGATTATTTCTTACGTGTCAATAAGCACAGACAGTCTCCAGTAATTAAGATGTATTGTTGCTATTACAATTATTGATTTCCAATGATTATATAAAAGTTTGGAATGGCAGATGTTTTTACCACTGTGTTATTCATTAGAGGGAAGTTCATCATTGAAGGGGTGTTTGACTAGTTGACGATTCGAAAGGGGTGAATGGACAAAAAAGGTCGGGAAACACTGGTCTAGTCTGTCGACGCCGCCCATTCCCGCGTTGTATACCTGAATCAGTTTTGGTATATCAACACTTGATTCTCTTCCTTTCTTCTCTGTCGAATCGGCTGACCTTACCAAGAGGATGAACACCTTCGAAAGTCGACACCACAGTGACAGGCTTCGAGTCCTTCCATCGACAGATGCATGCATTTGTGGTGGATTCTGCAGCACTATCGAATGTCCCTCGCGGTTCCTTTGCTAGAGACGATGCAGTTCGGATCGGCGCCTTCATGTCTCTGGCGTCTCGTAATGTGCCGGTTGCTGCGATACCTTTTCCCTGAAGCATGTGAATCAAAGGAAGGCTTGTGAACAGTTAATCGAATACCAGATGATAATTCAATCGGTCACTTCCTGGAATTCCGTCCAACAACTTCATCACAACCGATCCTCCTAATCCAAAAGCCTTGTCTGTTGTGCCTTTTCCTTGATGTGGATCGAAAGTGATAGCATATCCCAGGGGAGTTGCAGCCACCCATATCTTGTACCCGAATCGGATGGGTTTTCCGTGGAGATACTGCTTTGCTCCATGCCTACCGTAATAGGGGACCATTGATTCATCCACACTGACGGTCTGTTCAGGAATAAAGTTTTCTTGACACCGTTCCTTTATCATGTCCAATAGAGATCGAACTTTGCTGAATTTGTTCGTAGGGTCTATCTCAGAATTATCAGCCAGATGAAGATTGCACATGATAGCCTCAAATTCGTTTCGACTGCAATGGCATTGTTGTGACAGTCATCTGACAATTCCCAAAACATTTTTCTCCTTGGAAGGGAAACATTTCCGCTAACCAGCAAAGTAGCCAGGAAAATTTTGAGCTTGCCTGGGTCTAGATGGAAGGAATCTCTACCTTTTGAAACTGCGTTGCTGTTGCTCTGTTCGCAAATGTAGTTCACAATTTCATCAGTAAAAAACTTTTTAAGCAGTGTCACAGGTGAATCCTGTTTCCCACCTGATTCATTGTCAGCAGTCCATATGTATCTCCCTTCGGTTTTCTGTTTTGTCTTCGTCGTCTTCCATTTCGGGTTGAATGGGGCTACTTTGCACTTCTTCGCAGGTCCACAAACCTCTTCGTTTTCTTCACCTGATGACGAGTGCTTCTGAATTTTCTGAATTTCTTTGAACCATCAAATTGGAATATCTTTTCAAATTCCCTCCGAGGTTTTAAAGCGGTGGCAAAGAATTCTAATATGCATTCAGTAAGAGGATCTGAAAATGCCTCCTGAATTCTTCGGATTCGATTCTTCGAACACAACGTGTTTGACTTCGCCACAACAGTTACAGCAAAAAATGCTTCAATGCTTCCAGTTTTTCTAATAGTGGTTCGATCACCTCTAAACACTGCAATCATGCACTGTGTATCTATAAGGCGCAAGAATTTGTGCTGCTCCACGTTAATAAGATTGGCGCCCTGTTCATCTTCCGAATCGAAGTTACTATTCCGACAGAAGTTTTAAACGGAGGTTTGTTGAAGAACCAGCATAGAACCATCATAGGAAGAAAAACCATTGTACATGAAATGTTATCTATTTCACTATTAAAGCATGTAATTCGAATATATGCTGATATCATTGCGTGGTATATGATCTTTCGTAAAATTCTTTATTGAAAATAATGATTAATTCCGGATTATTCAAACATACTCGTCCCAATATCACTCACGTTTGCGACCTGAAAGAAACTACAGATTAAGTGGAAAATCGTAAAATACTCGCATAATACAAATAGACTTCGATTTTCACATAGTTAAGAAATGTTCAGCTGAACATTGTTGAATAGTGGCCTTAAAGTATAGGTAATAATGAAGATAGTGATAGGAAAAACAACGTCTTGTGCTTGTATCACTCGTATCATGGAGCATCAGGTACATAGCGCCAACCAGGGTGTATCCGAGTCTCTAACGTGTGTCTCACGCTCTGTCATGGCGTTATATGTATCAGATGAATCTGCCGCATTAGTGCGGGAAACAACAGTCACGTGAGCACACAGATGAGCAGAAGACATACGCAGATAAGATATACATACAAACAGAAGCAGAAAGATAAATTCCTCTCTGGTACACACAATACAAAAAGAAAGTATTACTGTCCTTTTCTGCATTATAAGTAGTGTCCTGTTTTTCACCTTTACAGCATTCCGGAGTCATGTACAACTCAACACTCTCCGGGCAATAGAAAATATGTGACAGGATACATATGTGATTTCTTAGCATCTTTTAAACAATACACGTTTGATGCAAAATGCACGATGTCAATAAGAGTAATGCCAGAAAAATTACACAATGTCACTTTACAGCTGAGTATCAGTATGACAAACAATAAAACTTCAATATGGCATAACTCCAAATCTTTCAACATTTCTTCGCACTCGAGAAGGTATCTGTTCATTGCAACATCATTCGTTTCCAGTGGTTTAATGTTTGGACTGTCAACTATTTCACTTTCTACATTCATCGGTTCATCATCCAATTCCTGATCATCATCATACTGCTCTGCACAACTAATTTCTTTTATATGTCTCTGATTGTAGCGTTTCGCTGTATCTCCTATCTCTACCAGATACGTGTAATCACCGATCCTTTTTATTATCCTTCCTCTAATTTCGACAGGCTGACCATCACCACGTCTCAACAAAACTTGCTGTCATATGGCAAACGATTTCCTCACCGACCACTTTTTTTTATATTTATATTGCACATCACGAGTCCTGCCTCGAACTCTCGCATCTTGTGATGGCTGCAATCGAGACAATGTTGACGACATTTCTCGGTTAAGCATTCTATAGAATGGAGACTCCCCTGTAACATCATTAGACATACATCTGAAATCAAATAGAACTTTCTGCAGTGCCTTTTCAAACGAACAATCTTTCTGCAACATCATATTCTTCAAACGAGTCTTCAGAGTATTGTGAAAACGTTCCACAGCACTATCACCTCTAGGATAATAATTCGAAGAGCGCACATGCATCACTCCAAGCTTCTCGAGAAAATCTTCAAATTCAACTGAAGTGAATGGAGTGCCATTGTCACTGATCAATGTATGTGGTACACCAAAACGTGCGAAAGTATTAGTCAACAATAGTGAGAAGAGTATTTCCATTCAGAGTATTTGAAGGCCCAGTCAAATCCACAGCTATCTTTCCCCATGGTTCGACTTCCCTATCCGCCACAACTTTTAATGGTGGATTGTTTCCTCGCTGTTGAAAAACTGTACAAGGTACGCATTTGCGTATGAAATCCTTCACGTCTGAATCTAATCCTGGCCAATACATACACGATCGCATGGCCTTCGTGAACTGTTTTCAAGATCTGTTCTCTGATCGGTGGAGGTATCACTGTTTTACCTGCCTTTGATAAAAACTTCGATTCAGAATTCTCAATCCAATGTACTGCTAATTGATCTCTCATCTAATATGGTTGAATTTTCTTATCACTGGGTCTGGACCAGCAGCCTCAAACACTTGACTCAAAACGGGATCTGTACTACTATGCATCAATGGTTAAGATCGCATTACGCATGAAATAGTATACTCTGCTTTTTCTTCTTTGGAAATCTCGCCTAGTATCGGATTGCGCGACAACGAGTCTGCAATTATATTCTCAACACCTTTAGTGTGTTCCATTGTAAATCGTAGGTGCTGTATGGTTATAATCCATCTTCGCAACCCGTTTGATAATGAATCCAAAGGTTTCTGCATGCAATCTGTATCAACTTGATAATCGGCAAATTGTCTGTTTGTATTTCAAAAACAAGACCTGTTAACAGGTAATTGAAACGCTTGAACGCAAAAACTAGTGCCAAAAACTCTTTCTCAAGTTGTGAGTAACGCGTTTCCGTAGACGTCAACGCTCGTGACGCAAAAATGATGGGGTTACCATCTTGTATTACAACATCACCTAAATGAGAATTCGACGCATTTGTTTGTACAATAGTGTTTTTCTGTGGATCGAAGTAAGATCACGGTTGAATTCGACAAAGTGCTTCTTTTAAGGATTTGAAATGTTTCAAATCCTTTTCTTCCCAGTGCCATTTCTCACGACTAAGCACTTCATACAACGGTTTGGCCAATGTGCTGAAATGTGGCAAGTTATTATGTCCCAAATATGCTGCTAAACCCAAAACGTTCTCAGGTTTTGATTATCAGTGGGTGGTGGCATCTTTGCTACACTATCCAATTTATCTGGATGTGGCGTAAACCCACACATATTCCATTTGTGACCCAGAAAAGTAATTTCTGTAACTGATATTTCACAATTCGCCTTGTTCAATGATAAACCTGCTAGTTTCAGTCGCTTGAAAACTTCACGCAAAGTATCGTCATGTCCCTGTTGAGTACTACCCCCACACAAACCACAACAATATCAATCCAAATAGTCTCCATAACGTTGTCCACACTCCTTCAAGTAATGTCGAAACTACTCGAACTCGGAAAATTTCAGGTGCACTGTGATACCAAAGGGAAGCCTGCTGTACGAATATCTACCCAGGGGGATTTGAAAAAGATAAAATCGCTTTTGTATGTAGACTGACGAGGAATCTGCAAAATCCGCTTTTTACAATCAAGTTTTTGAAAACTTCACACGGTCTCTCTGCATTTTATGTTGAAAATTTCCTCAAAACGTAGGAGAGATTTGAAATTGCTCTTCGACCACGTACTTATTCAACAGCTTCGAAAGTGGCTGCACAGATTGTACGCAACTCTCTCAGTGCGCAGTATTACCACCTCTTGGAGGTATGTTGGGTTTCCAGAGGCCCCGATAGCTCCGGTAGATTTGCCTGGTGCTCCTGCCGTGGAGCGCAGTCCGGGGCTCTCCCCCCCCCCCCCCCCACCCCGACTCCCCAAAATACCCCCGGGGGACCGGAAACCTACAGCAGAACCTGCTGTGCAGGGCAAGGCAAGCTGGCTTGGCTTCCACGTTTCCGGACTCGGTGCTCGACCGGAGTCGTGAGGGGGACACACGAGTTGCCTGTCGATCTGTGGAAGCGAATTCAGTGTTCGCTTCGTTAATCGTATTGTTTGCAATCTCGAAGGTTCACAATCGTTAACACACTCAATACACGATTATCAAGGATAACTGAAAGTGTCCCTTCGATCATGCCTAGTATCTCGCCTAAGATCAGCTCAGATAATAAAAAATTAGGCCTACTTAAACAACCTTTTAAGTTGGCTGAATTTTGTGCCAGGGCGTTACATTATCCCTCCCACATCCACAAAAATTCTGACGCTCCTCATGCGTCAGGCCGCTGCGCTGTGCGTTACCTATGGTCGGCAGGTACGAAGAGACCCGTCATCGGCTAGAGACTGTAGCGATGGCTTACCCTCCAGGCTCATACTTAAACGTTTTGGCTGTGCGGTTCCACGGTCTATTGCGCCAGGTGGCTAAGAGGAGCGGAAAAGTTTCTTACAGCCGTCCTCTGATCTGCGTTAGGATTAGGACGCCCACTCAACCTTCAGCTCGTACGAAGAGACAAATGGTGGCGTCCTCACATACCGACATCGGAATGGGATAGATCCACAGATTTTTTTTTATTTTATAGGAGAACGAGATTGCCGCGATCTTGTTTTGACAGCCTTAACTGCGGCAAAACGTTTTCCCCTGAAAGGCTTACCTACTGGAGGCTTACGAAGTAACCCTGGTTACTCCCGGGGGAAATGACGGTCCCAGCTCGTGAGCTCGACCTGGACGGAACGCCGTGCCGATATCGCCTCCCATGGAGGTTGTGGGCGGGCATGGTTCGTTTACCCCTAAAACCCCGAGCAGTGATCAGCTTGATACCGTCAGGTTTGGGTGCGCACTATTCCGAATCCAGTCTGAGCGTGGGGTCCTGGGAGCTCGCAGTTTGAGGTGCCCCCCGCTACCGAGCGGACAAGAGGGGATACTTCTGGGAAAAAGGGGACGGTCGTTGCGGATTCGAGGGGTTCCCCGAAGCGCACCTAGTATCGGGACAGGGCCGGAGGAGGAGACGACGTCCGGATGATCGCATCGGTCTCGTTCGCATACGCATCCCACGCAAAAGTCACACCTGTTGCCGGTCCTTGCTCTCGCGAAAGAAAGAGGCTCGCCGTCATCTCGCGACCGCGGTACGCTCCGCGTGTCCCGGTCCCCCCTCGCTTTGTCGTTTTTGCGCGGCGACTCCGCGAAGGCTCTTGGGGCTCGGAGTTTCTCGCGCTTTGGGCGGGGAGAGTCGAGTCCTCCGCCCACTGCCCGACGCGCGAGCTCTCGGCTCCCTCGGATGCCACTCGAGGAGGGTGTAACGACACCATCCGGCTCCCCTCCCCCCCCCCCCTTGTGGGGTGGGGAAGTTTTTTTTTTTTGCGGTTGATGTGTCGCCGCTTCGAGTGGCCTACTTACCACAGAGGAAGCCACGCGGTTGCGGGGTTCCCGCTCGCTTTAAGCGCCGGAGGGCCGAGTTAGGCTGGGTCGAGATGGGCTGTGCCCACGCTTGGCCCCGCCGCCCCGAAACTAGACTGGGCAGGAGCGGTGAAAGGGGTAGAATCCGTTAGTAGACTGGCGCTGCGGTGTCACTAGGCGGTTCTGCTGCATGAATTCCATGAAATGCCTCGAACATGCGCGCAAGATCGCTCGTCGCTAACTGCGGCGGAGCGCCGGTTTTCGGATTGAAACCGTTGTGCGCAGGGGGATTTCAGCAGAAAAAACTGCCCTCAGCTCATTTGCTACCTCTCCTTGCAAGAAACTCGAGGGCCTCCTTCGATAGCGCCGGCTAGCGCAATGGAACCTCACCAAAGAGCACATGCTGAGGCACACACCCAAATTGCATCGATCTGATTAGGTTTACTTTGAATGGCACATTCCGATTTTCAATGATGGTGGTGCCTGAATGGCTGGTGGCTGAACCTTCAGGACGGACGGCGTAAAACCTAAGATGACTTTCATTGTTGCACTCAAGTGCAGATTATGAGAGTTCATAAGGAAATTTTTGCCATGGTAGTCTGGATTACCTTTTTTTTTATTGCCGATTTTTTTGGAGTTTTTTTTTTGCTGTCTGCTGTATACTCAATTTCAAACATTCATTGGATGGCTTCTACTAGAAAGAGAAGCGAGTGTGGAGTTTTGGCGTTTGGATAGAGTGAATTCGATTATTAGTGGTCATCTTTTCTTAGGGGAGAGCTGACTGTTATTTTTCTGTTGCGTTCAACCCTTCTTCTGGAAACAGAGAAAATTCTTTTATCGGCTTCCTTCAATTTGGGACTCGTTTAACAAAGAACATAAAAAAAACAAACAGCAAGCACAAAAGATGGACCGTTCTGCACAGTTGCTAAAAAAAATAAACCCGACCAAAGTAACGCTACCATCAATCTCTAATGCTAAAAAACGAAAATGATTAAACCCTACAAAGCAATAACCAAACAACCATTTATTTTCTCTGAATTCCCGCAGGCGAGTCTGACCACCCCCTCTACACCAACTCCCTGCTATGTATCTCGGCCAGTCCCACCATTATCTCACCCACATCCCAACCCCCATCCCCCCCAACTCCCCCACCCCCCTACACAATACACCAACCTCCCCCCCAACATATCAAACACACCCGCGCCCACATGTCGAAAAATGTCTTAAATGGCACTCGTCTCTCCCTAACACAAAACCCCCTCTATGCCTCATCACAAAACCTGGCTACCCCCCTACAACATCCCCGCTCCCAAACCACTACTCTCACCCAACCCACTGATACCAATCAAAACCTACGCGCGTGATTGCAGCAATGTTAAGATTACCCGAAATCCGTCACGGTGCGTATCGCTCTGCGCTTCACCCACATAATGTGGCACATACATCTGTATCTACGAGGCGATATCGGTATACTGTAGCTTACCGCTTGACACCAATTAGTCTATATGCAAGTTTTCCGGGAGTGATCGGTAAATCAGATAACCATCGGATCTTCTGTCGATAATTTTTCACTCACTTCATTGTGGTAGATTAATCCACAGCCGCGCCTCGAAGATAATTACTAGGTCCCAACAGATCCAAATCCTTATGAAGTTGTGGGTGCAGCTCTCACAATTGCATCAGCAAACTTGTCTGTATCGGAACGGTGAATCTTCTGACATATAAAGCTTATCATCAGAGTACTGTAACATGTCTTTGATAACTACTTTCAAGAATGTGTTCCTCTTGAACTGATCCGTTTTCACACTTATGTCATCAGGATTCCTCAAGCCAGGAAATGCGTCGACAGTTGTTGGAAATGTGTAAACAACTGGCCACTCTTTTGTCAGTTTTCGTCTAATTTAATTCATTATTAACTGTGTTTCGCCTAAGGTTAGCCCTTGCTAATTTGATTCGGGTCCCGTATGCTCAAATTAATGCAACTGTGTAAGGAATGCACAATCTCAAACGAATCTTTATCAATTTCGGTACCATCTGCTAGAGTCAATGATAGATACTCTGCATCAGTCGGAATATTAAATTTGTCTTTGCAAGCTAAGATGAACTCATCAAAGTTGGTAAATCGAATTAACAATTCTCCGCTTAAGATGACAAACTTTGCAAAAAACGCTTTCATTTCGGTTCGATTGCCTCGTCCATCTGAAAGCAAAAAAGATACTACTAATACCGAAGCTTCAATGAGGGTAAACTTGTCAGTATTAGTTTAGCCTCTAAAACCAGAAATTTAATTTGTTACATCACCAATCCCGCACTTTCATTCACTCTCTTATCCCCTGAATAAGAATGTTGATTTTTTCATTTAAAATATTTGCGTAAAATTCACTCTACCTCTGATTCCTCAACATCGAAAAACAGGATACGGAAGAGATCTTTAATAGAGAAATATGTCTGATCAAAAACTGCACAAAAATCTCATTTGGAAAACAGTGGTCCGCCAGATGAATCAGTCAGATTTAATTGAAGGCCTGATTCAACTACATTCTTCAGATAGGATCGTTGCGATTTGTCTGTTTGATGAATCAGTCAGTTTTGACAGATGAATCTGTAGCCATGACTCAGCTACACATGCAAGGACGAAATCCACAATATCATTGCGAACGATAGAAATGATTACGATGTATTGGAGTGAATGTCGTCCAAACACACGTCAGATAAAACTATTGGAAAACGAACAGCTTCAAACGAGAACGAACGTCGAGTAGCTCATTAATACAGCATAGTCATGGATGTGACATGCGTGACTATTGTACTTGCAATAAGAACAAAATATCGCTAAAGAAATCGCCGCAAGTGGGTGCAGGGATGGTATGTTTAAAACATGGTTTTTAACAATTAAAAACATTGAATTTTGACTTTTTAACACATGTATAAAGCATAGTGATCAAAACATACAGGGTGGGCGGAAAGTTAATACCTACATGTATTTTGAATTATCTCTAATTCGCTAAGTGCAGCTCAGGTTCGCATTATATTCAAGCATGTTGTGTATCAAGCCTTGCCATTTTTCTCTTCAAAGTCTTAGTTAGATTGTTGGTACTTTTGGATTTCTATGATTGAAAAGTTAGCAGTTTTTATCAGATTTTGAAAAACTCAATTGATATAGTAGCACAGATTTTTAAAGATGAAGCTTTAAATTTATCTTTACTTGAGAGACCTAATTTGAAAATTTTTTAAGATGCAAGAATTTTGCTACATGAAAATGCACAAATCTAATTTTATATGCGTTCCGATAAACTGAAAAAATCAATTTCCTAATCAAAACACTTAATGCGAAAAATTGTAAGATACCTAAAACTCAATATGAACACCCAATCGCTCTACTAGGGTGCGAAGTCGATCAGGCATGATGTTCCCTGTCTGCCTGAGAAACTCCAGAGGCACAAAAGATGAAACGATCTGAATTTTGTTCTCATGCTCAGGTACTGTCCCTGGCTTTGAACGATAAGCTTCATCCCTTGCCCGTCCTCAACATAAGAAGGTGGGTGTCAAGTTTACATTTACACAAATTTACACTTGAAAAGAAAGGGAAAAGGACCAGAGGACCCATCATAAGGGTATAAACCTGGCCCTATAGCCTTTGAGAGGATCACTATACGAGTACACTATAGGAGTCAGTCAATCAGATAAAGTCATATTCACAAAAGAGATATTACGTTATGCATGTGCAATATTGACATAGTCGTCAAAGAACACATTTACAAACTTGTTTACAAAACATGATTACAATATTACAAAATTTTGATTGATTTTCACTCTGCAAGTTACTGCCATGATTGTCAAAAAGTGATCATAGTATTAATCAGATAAGACTTTAAACATTTTTTAAATGATTTTGAATTATTAGTGTTTTTAATATGGTTAGGAAGTGAGTTCCAAAAAAAGGGTATCTTGAAATTACTAATGCTTTGCTCCAAAGAAGTTGCAATAATAATTTCCACTTCCCTATTATACGTCTTATCGATGTATTAACATAATTTTGCAAAATTTGTGGTTAGTGATTCATTCATATATTTCATCTTGTAAGCAAGAACTAGTAATTCATACGTGTACATTGTATCTACGTTCATATATAGTTCACGTTTGTAAAAATTTAGATTCAGAGATTGTTTTTCTTTACGATATATTATTTTAATCAATATTTTTATGCATTCTTTGTAATTTATTCAGCGGTTCTTTCTTTCCACTACCGTATGCTATCAAACAGTATTTTATCAATGGGATGCAAAGTTGCTCGTGCAACATACGGAGTGTGTTTTGCGGCATGAGATCTCTTAGTCTGTAAAAACATAGGTATGAATTTTTATGAACTGATATCTACTGCTTTCGATTTTTCTTTGTGGATTCTTGGTGGAATAAGTATAAATTCACATTTTCCTAGATGTAAAGTAAGCTTATTACATTCCATCCATGTTTGAATATTTTCTAAGGAATTTTGAGTTTTCACTATAACTCCATTGAGGGATTGGTCACTTACGATTAGATTTGTGTCGTCAGCGAAAAGGTTTAGCTCTCCATTAGTGCTAACATTTTTGACATCATTAATATAAATCAAAAACAACAGCGGACCTAGCGCTGAGTCTTGAGGTACTCCATTTTTAATCGTGAGCTTACTTGACCTAACATTATTTACGAGAACTGTATGCGGCCTGTTTTTTCAGGTATGTTGTGAACCATTCGTGCATGAAGCCACGAAAACCTATCCTATGCAATTTATTTAATAATATGTCTAAGTCTACGGCATCGAAGGCCTTGGCTATATCTAGATTTACAGCAGCAGTAAATAGATTATTAGCCTTGGCTTGATATATTTTGTCAGTCAATTTTAAAACTGCTAGATTTGTTGAATGACATTTGCGAAATCCAAATTGATTTTCATAGAGGGCCTTATTTTTTTTCCAGATAGCATAACATTCTTTTATGGATCAGTTTTTCAAAGATTTTTGTTAAGTAGCTTAGCAGACATATTGGTCTATAGTTAGACGGATTACTTTTATCACCTTTTTTAAACAATGGTATAATGGTTGATTCCTTCAGGCTATCGGGGTATATTCCACTATTAACTGATTCATTGTATAATTTTGTTAGATAGGAAAATACTTGCAGTGGACAATGTTTGAAGATTTTTAATGGTACTCTCATGTGTCGATCGGTTATTGTTCATTGTGGTTATTGTATTAGTTAATTCTATCGTTGTGAAATTCTGAAACCTTGAATGAATTCGGATACATATCAAGATAGTGTTCGTAGTTAGTTTTAGTTTTATTACTATTACCTAGAATTTCTGTAACGTTTACAAAATGATCATTTAATTCATTAGCTATGTCATTATAGTCATACTTCGCACCATGACCCGTTTGTATTTCTGTGATGAAATTATCGGCCTTGGATTTTCCTCTTAGATTATTAATAGATTTCCACAATTCTTTCGTGTCATTTTTAATGGAGGAGAATTTGCGGTTATGATATTTTCTCTCCTCAGTCCTCGCTAAACATTTGAAATATTTTGCGTACGATTTATAGTCTAGTTCATCTTTTTCAAGTTTAGATTTTTTCCATTTATTGAAAAGTCTAATTTTTTTCCGATGACATTTTCTTAAATCATCTGTAAACCAGTCTTTCTCTTTAAACATTTTCCGAGACAATTTCCGTAGGAGGAATATCTCGTCGTGTACCGATATAATATTCTCTTGGAAATGTTTGAATTTTTCAGATGGCAAGTCAAATATCTGAGTGTCAAAATCAATGTCTGCTATTTTTTCTGTGAAGAATTTTATTCTTTCTTTGGTGTATGATCTTACCATGGGACGTTCGTTAATGGAAAATTTTGGTTTTCTATTACTTTGATGTTTTAAAATTAGATATTGGCTATAATGATCGGTCAGTTCTGATCGAACGTTGCCAGCAAATGAATCAATTTTCTTATCGTATAAAATTTTATTATGGATTAGCATTTGATCTATGACAGTCATAGAGTCTTTCGTTATCTACGTTGGTGTAGAAATCAGTGGTGAAAAATTAAAATCTGTTATTGTATCGTAAAATTTGCAAATAGATTTATCAGACTGTTTTATTTCGATTAAGATTGAGATCTCCAACTATCATTAACTTCTCAGTTTTCTTAACTTTACGCAAGATTTGGGACATACTATCAGTAAAAGGTTGTATCTCTAATGATGGACTGCGATATATACAAATAATGCAGTTTTCGTTTGAGTATTTCGTATTGTAATGTAGCCATAGGTCATCGCAATTACTTAACTTCTTAGTTTCAACATTTATTACCTCAACAGTTCGTTGTATTAACGAAGATAGCGACATCTCCACTTTTATTATGACTAGATAGATGATAATAGAATTTAAATCCGGGTAATATATTATTGTACATTTCTATATTGAATTCCATATCTCTGAAAGAATCAATAAATCCAATTTCGATTTTAGACAAGATAAGAAAACAACTAATTCCCGATAATTTCGGTTTAAAGATCGAATGTTCATATGTAAGCTTTTTAAAGTTATTGAGTCATCATTTCGATTTAATAGATCATCGAAGTCACCTACATCTAAATCTGCATACTCGAGACTGCTGTGATAGTTTTGTTTATGATTATCCTGCATTGTTCGTTTTACCTTCTAGACAGACAGGAAATGAGAGTGACAAGCAAATTTCGTGTCATCATCACAATAAAATATCTGCATTGTGCCTATTACAAATTATCATAAACATCATCTAATGTACCTCGAGATTTTACACGAATGTAAGAGGAGTCTTCGTCTTTTCGCAGAAACACTGCACCATCCCTAGTCCACACTAAGGAATTTGCAACGAGATTTCGGTCAAATTCGGTCGGGTTTTTGATTCGGTCAAATTTTCCCTAACAAAAATGTTTCTACTTCTAAATAGTTTGCGCTGTGTTAAGATGTTCTTTTTGATGGCAGTGCTTCGGAGAGTTCCAACAAGAGTAACTTTACCGGTGTTGACTCTATCTGGGATGACCTTTATGTCTGCTACATCACCTTCTTTCACTGCGTCGGTCATGAGGATTGAGTTGACAGTTCTCCTCAGCTGCAACTTTGGATCTTCCTCCGTTTTCGGGATGTTGCTTACAACTACGTCTCGGATTCTCTTCTCTTGCTCTATCTCGTCAAGACGTCCTGCGAGATAGCTGACCTCTCCATTAAGGTATTTTTATGTCGTTGTTCATCTTTTTGTTCTCCGATTCCAGACGTTTTCGCTCCTCCTTTTCCTTGTCGAGTTCCTTTCGCATATCGAAGAAGTCGTGTTGGATCACTTCAAGCTTTTTTTCGAATCCCTTCCTTCAAAACTTTCATCACATCCTGCATAAATTCCAACATGATTCATACAGGACATCATGTTATCTTCAGATGAGTCAGATGTGGAAGGTGAGCTTTTCTTGATCGCTTAAGTAGCCATAGTAGAAGCAGTAGCCGGTCACAAATGTTGCGTAGGGATGGGATGGTCTTACTTGCACCTCGAGTGACGTAAGTTGTCGATTGCCGATAGAGAGGGATTTGGCGAAGTAGTGACTGAAGGGAAGATACGGATGTACACGATCGGAGCCCTGCTCGATCTGACTGCGCCTTCGTCGTTTGCCGCGTTCGCGATGCTATGTCTTCTCTTCCTCTCTGCTGCTCTCCTCGATCTGTTGCACCTAGTCCTTTGCCGCGTTAGTGATGCTGTGTCTTCCCTTCCTCTCCTTCACTTTCCTTTGCTGCTCTTTTCGATCTCCTGCACCTAGTTCTTTGCCGCTTCGGTGATGCTGTATCTTCGGTCTGTCCCTCTTACTCCTCTCGACGGGTCCGCTCGTGTTTGGTTAACTTGCTCCTAGTTTAATCTCCGCGTGGGACTTATGCTCTCCCTCCTTTGTCGCGTTTGGAGGTGCGCTTACGTGCTCTCTTGCTCTGCTCCTTTGCCGCGTTGGTCAGAATGAGTCACATATGGACTTGTGATCGGCCATTAATGAGGGAGGGGCCTCGGCGACCTAACGAGCACCCTGAGAACTGCCCATCAAGCCACTCCCTTACCAGGTGGGCGAGGACCGTCTTGCATAAAAATCAGGTCGTTGATATTTTCAATGTGCTAATGACGGCCACACTTTCTCCTGTAGCCTCTGTAAATTCATCGCTTCACATTGGAGGAAAGGACCCACGATGGTATCTGCCATCATACCACACCAGACAGTCACACTCGGTTATGATTGATATTTCTCTGCACGAATCGTAGGGTCGTTTTCTGCCCAGTATTGGCGGTTGTGACGAATGTCGAAGCCACCAACATCAAACACTGATTCGTCGCTCCACAAAATGTTGTGAAAAAAATTTGATTTCTTTCATGCCAATTGAGCATTCGTGCTCCATAATCAATAGGAGTGTTACGGTCCGCTTATACGATTATGACTGACGATAATGGATCAAAATTTACGCCTCACAAGTAAAGACTTATTCAAAGCTTTATCTTTAGAAATCTGTGCTACTATATCAATTGAGTTTTTAAAATCTGATAAAAACTGTTAACTTTTTAATCATAGAAATCTGAAAGTATTAAGAATCTAACTATAAAATTTTGAAGAGAAAAATGGCAAGGCTTGATACAAATCATGCTTGAATATAATGCGAACCTGAAATGTACTTAACGTATTAGAGACAATTTAAAATAGGTATTAACTTTCCGCCCACCCTGTAGTTTTTTACAGCTAAAACATTGATTTTTTAGGTTTCACCAAGGGTTGAAGCGATGCGTTAGATCTATTTCCAAATGTGACTAGAATATCAAATAATATTAAGTCTTAATGTCTAGTTCGAAATGGTGGGACAATATACCACAATACATGGTCATCTGTTAATTTTTTACAGACATCGGACGATCTAACACTAAAATTGAACGCGAAACATTAGGATCGCCTTCGACGTTCTAATAAGAATCATTTTTATACTTTCAATTTCGTAATTATCTTTTTTCACCATCACAGCATGTTGCGGACATAACTCGATATTTGTGAACATTCATTTATGCATGTGCTAGTGGTAGAGAGTAGCGTAGTTCCGAGCGTAGTGACAAATTCGTTTAAAGAAAACATCATCTATAAATACAGGGATGAAAATGAGTTAACGGGGGATGGAAATTCAGATTTTTGGGGCCCTACATAGAAAAAACTAAGAATACATTAGCTCGACTTACTGGGGCCGGGGTGTATTCCACGCAGTGGCGGAAAATTCTGATCCCTGATAAATATCAGCTTTTCACTTAAAATATAAAACATAATGCATGACATTTACGAAGTTACGTAGTTACTGTGCATACTGTTATGTTTTGTATCAAAAACAAGACGTGCGTGCTGCTCGCAGAGTAGCAAAATGTGTTCTGACCTCGGAAGTTGGCGTGCGCGCCAACTCACGGACCAATACGGTTATTGTCATAGTGAAAAATCCACTTTTTAATCCAATACGGTTACAGTGAGGCTGTACGCTGCTCTCACTGGCCATAAGTGCAATTCCTCTTGAGTGTATCCCAACCTCTCCAGTGAGATGTCAGTTGAGTCTTCCATCTCAACAATCTCGACGTCATCCTGTTGGCTTTCGGTAGACGCAGGAGGGACTAATTCGGCTACAAACCCTGCTTTCTTGTAGCAGTTGGAAATGGAAAGAGAGTTGATCTTCTGCCATGCATAGGGTGTGCAAAACTTCGAAGTTTATCCAAGTCGTTTCCCCGGTTATTCTAGATAACGGGTGACCTAGAATCATAATTCTAGTGAATTAATAATGATAAATATCAGCAGTAAAATTAGCACATTTCAGAAAACGTGTATTTCTATTAGCAAATATTCATATCAGCATGAAGTCCATCATCGTCGCTCGTATCTTCCACCCTCGCTCCATATTCCTCCAACAATTCTGGACCGACTTCGTAACTGTCCCCTCCGAAACAGAATTGGAGAATCTCGGAGTCACTGCTATTTTCCGTCGTGTCGGCTCGCCTGGAATACAACAGTAAGCATCGTTTCACTATTCCTATATACAGCAGCTATATACATGTTATACATTGTATATATCCCCTGTATCACTATTCCCATATGTAAACTTGAAATGGAATTTTTTCATCATAGACCCTACTGGTTCAACTTGCGAAGATTCACCTGGTGGTTTGGTTGATGGTTCGACTAAAGGCGATTCTGGTGCTGCCGTTTTACTTGAAGTTGCGGCTCCACTTAAAGGCACTGCTGATGCGACATTTCCCTTCCTATGCACTGAGCTGTCAAGGTCGCACCGACGCTTTACATCAGTGGGTACTCGAGTGCAAATCGAGGCCAAGTGGTGGCGCATTTTTGGCGCATTCGCCACAATAATCTGAAGGAACATTTTAAATAGTCATCCTAATGATCATTCAATGATAAATCAATCGTCGAGGTCAACAAAATGCTCATTTAAAGTTTTTTCTATTGAAAGGAACCCTGGAATTTCAATTCATTTTTGACTTTGTGGGGAACCTCATACACTGTGCATCTTACTTAATTTTCACATATATCACATATACATTATCTTTATTTTTACATTTTACTTTTTTCACATATCAATTTCACTATACTTTTGATGTAAAGTTTGTTATGGTATAACTTTTGGTAATATGAACATGCATATAAATGCTATCTTTTAATGTAAGGATTATGTTTGGAAAATCAGGCAAAATATCATCATTGTTTCCTAGTTGTTTATTCAGCCTATTGTGTATTAGATAGAATCAGAGTTCTTACAATATTACAGCAACCATAAACGGGTTCAACAAATAAGGATAACCTTCAAAACTGAACAAATTGAAAGCGATATACAAATGCAACAAATTGCATGAACAAAGAACAGAATGGCTTCGAAAATGCCCACTTCGATATGCTTACCATCTGACAATAAGTGCATTTCGCACTATCCATTTTGCGGTTTTGCCGCTGCACTTTGGTGAAATAGCGCCACACAAAGTCTTTGTGACTTTGTGTGCTTGAATCGTCTAAAGTGATGAAACTACATTTATGGAATACACCATCTGATGAGACGAAGGGAACGTAAACCTACAGAATCAGTTATCTGATCGTTCTTTAATGAGTCATAAGACATACTACTAGCCATTAAACAACACCCAATGCAAATGTACTACATACAGACGCTTGTAATACATCGTGACTCACATTGGATTACTGTTGGAACTAACTCTATTGAAAATTTTAGCTACAAGTAATAATAGTACGTGTACCTGTATACATGTAGGGGAAGGTCGGGTAATTGCGCCATGCTAAGGAAAAAGTCCTCTACTGATGCAACTAACAGTTTATTTGTGATAAAAAACAGACTGAGTAACAATTATACATTGTACTTCACCAAGGGATACCAATTGCATTATAAAAAACAAAGTTATACAAGACTACAGTAAAAATTACAAAAATTCTTCAAATAAAAATTTCAAATAAATTCTTTGGCGGGTAATTACGCCAAGTATCGTAAATCTAAATTTCTATGTTCATTCGACAATGATCACAACAGTAATCATCGATATTCCTTTTATCATAATCAGTAAATGACTCATGCGACCATTTATGGCACTTTGAGCACATTATCCAATCCTCATCAGGTGGATCAGTGTAGGCCTCGTCGCAGAAAAGACAGAAATAATCTAATTGTTTTTCTTTAGTTTCGCGTTTTTTGTCTCTCACGACTCGCATCTTCTTTTTCACCTGAGGTTGTTTGGTTGACTCAGTTTTTCTGCACTGTTCCATCAATAAAAGTTTCTGAGGTGAGGAAGTAAAAATAATTGATTCACCGCGCTTCCGCTTCCGCTGCTTCGAATTTTCGTGTTCAGGCAGAGGCCAAATTCGCTGGAGAGATACTCTTGTTCCCGATGTATTCACTTTATCATCAGAAAGTTGATTAGAAACAGTCGGCGAACGATGACGAGACACAGTCGGTGAGCGATGACGAGACACAGATGGCGAGCGATGACGAGACACAATCGTCGAGCGATGACGAGACACAAATGGCGGACGATGACGAGACACAGTCGGTGATTGATGACGAGACACAGATGGCGGACGATGACGAGACACAGTCGGTGATTGATGACGAGGCAGAAAATGGCTTTCGATCATCAGGGATCTTTCCATTAAATCCAGATGTATTTTCGGATGAGGATTTCATTGCGATCATGCTCGTCATCGTCCGCCATCTGTGTCTCGTCATCAATCACCGACTGTGACTTTCTTTCATTAAGGATTTTGCTTCATGCTCGTCATCGTCCGCCGTCTTTAGTGGACCGAAAATGGATAAATCCAACGGCTGCAGTTTGTGAGACGTATGTGGTATTGTTAATAAAATGATGCCGTTATCCCTGCAAAGATTATATGCTTCTAAGCCAATCTGGCTTTCATGATTGTCCAGAATCAAAATAACCTTGCTGTCTTTGGAACAATTCGTACATTCAACAAAGTGATCAATCCAACAAAGGAATAGTTCTTTGTCCAACCAGAAGCCGAAACTTTTCCCATTGATCCAGGTGGAGCTCCATTCATTAGCACAGGATTCATTCGAGCTCTAGCATAAATGAAAAACGGAGGGATATAGTGATCGACGGCACTGACACAGCATATCACTGTCGTTGTCTGGCCACGTTCTTAACTTATAACTTTGCCGACCTGATGCTGCCCTTTGGTGGCCAAAATCTTGGTGGCCTCTGCACGTTGGAAATACCTGTCTCGTCCATATTATAAATTCGTTTGGCGTCAATGTAATGATCTTCCTGAATTGAAATAAGGTTACTAAAAAATGTATCAACTGCAGTTCTGTTAAAAGCGATCACTCGATTCAAGCTCGTTCCTTCCGGTTAACGGAGCGAAATTTTGGGATTTCTTTCCATGAATCCATAATACCAGTCCTTTCCCGCAACACCTTTGGTTTTACTAAAGTTGTTGGTGATGTCATTTCTTACTGCGTATTCGTATGCCAGTGAACACAAATCCTCTCGTGAAATACCATGATACAAGTTGCTCAATAGTAATGTATAATCAGCTATCTCTTTTTCTTGTTCTATTGTGAATATGCAGTGAACTCCAGGAGAAGGTCCGCTAAAATTTTGATTTTTCAACCGGTCTCTTAATGTACGACGTGGAATTCCGTACTCAATAGCTGATTTTTTTTGCGCTCTTTCCATTCCTTACAGCCAAGATCGCATTTCGTAAACTATCCTCAGTCAATGTCGATCGATGATCGGTTTTCCTTTTGTAGCGAGACGGCATCTCACCTGAAACATAGAAAACGCAACATAAATAACTTATTAAACATATCACTGATCACTTGAAATAGTTGTCATCATATGAACACCTAATCTTAAAAATGCTTATGAATGTAGGAGCATATTCAGAATCGGGTAATAACGCCAACCCCTTGGCGCTATTACCCGATTAATGAAAATGAAATTTAAGTGACAAAGCATTTAGTCCGGGAGCCAGCGTGAAGTTGTGCAGGGAACGAGGTAGTGCACAAAACTTTCACATAGCATAGTCCACCTCTAACCTACTGCAAAACTTCGCGTCTGCCGGATCAGATCATTTGCTTTTCAGAAATAGAGAGGATAACACAATCCTATGTATTTCCAATGGTAAAATTGTGACATTTAAGGTGTTGACTCCATTTTTTCGAATTTTTGCTCATAAAAGTTACACAAATTGGTATTTTGTTGAACTGGTTATTATAGAAATCATCTACAGATCATGATCTTTCAAGTGAGCTATCATTTAGTGACAGAGGATGAAGTAAAGTGTACAAACAGACACTTTTCGTAAAAGTATATCAACAATTTTCCTGAAATTTCTATGTTAAAATTTGCAGTTACACCAACGAAAAGTGTCTGTTTGTACACTTTACTTCATCCTCTGTCACTGAATGATAGCTCATTTGAAAGATCATGATCTGTAGATGATTTCTACAATAACCAGTTCAACAAAATACCAATCTGTGTAACTTTTATGAGCAAAAATTCGAAAAAATGGAGTCAACACCTTAAATGTCACAATTTTACCATTGGAAATACATAGGATTGTGTTATCCTCTCTATTTCTGAAAAGCAAATGATCTGATCCGGCAGACGCGAAGTTTTGCAGTAGGTTAGAGGTGTACTATGCTATGTGAAAGTTTTATGTACTACCTCGTTCCCTGCACAACTTCACGCTGGCTCCCGGACTAATTATTTATGATATCAATGTCAGATAAATTAACCTTAGAATTTCAGAGATTGTTTGTATAAAACTATCGACGCATATGAAATCAAATTATCCACACTACATATATGGGAAAAGATTGCAGTCCCAAACTTACCTCGATATATCACTGCTTGCAAATAATGAGTTCCGTCTTGTCACGATGTGATGAAGTCTGCTGCAACACCCTCACTGCGTGGGTGATATGCTCGATGTCATTGCTATTTATAGCACCAATTAGATTGACGCGGTGAAGTGAAACTATATCTATGAGTGAAATACGTGGAATCAGTAACTGGAGATGGTGTTATTAAACGACTGGCGCTATTATACGACCTTCCCCTATTTGATATTTTTTGACTTTACTACTTTGTTTTGCCTGGCAGCTATATATAGCATCGTTTTCAATAGTTCCATATTTTTATAGGGGTATTTATATAGCAATAGAGCGTCCTGTTCATACAACAAAAGAAGTCGTTTGCTTCCATGCTATACAAAAAGTATAGGTAGCTACCTGTAATTCAAAAAGATTCAGAAAAAAACTTATCGGAAACGAATCACAAACACTGTCGGTACTTTGTATGTCCGCCTTTTGCCGCAACGAGGGCCGCGACACGACTAGGCATGGAATCAATAAGACGTTGACAAGTTGTTGTTAATGTGTCGTCGCGGTGCCAAGCGTTTATTAAAGCTGCAATCAACTCCTGCTTTGTCTTGATAGTTTGGCCACTAAGACGTGCTTTAAGCGGGATTCATACTTCTTCCGTCCTGCGTCCTCCGTTTTAAAGAGAGATCAATTTTCAAAATATAAAGCACAGGTTGTAAAAATTGACTCACTCCAAATGAGTAATGAAAACGCAGACACTTACGTTTTCTTATGTTCTTATTTATACTAGTTGCGTGCATATGCATCATTTTGACGACGTATCGTGATGGAAATTGGTGACTTTTCTCGTGATCTACCTATAATTATTTCTGTTATACATCGGCTGCGTCAGCGAAGACAACATTGAAGATGGTCTGATAAATGGTCTGATGTCGCCCGATAAATGTAACAAGGAATATTCAAGGTGAAATTCAATTGGTGAGAGATCTGCGATATCAAGATGAAGAAAGCCATTTTCACTATTTTCGAATGTCAAAGCTTCGGTTTGATCAATTATTGGCTAAACTTCTTCCATTTTTGAGCACCCATGCTCAAACTCACGCATTGCCAATTGACCCATTGATACGCTTAGCGGTTACCCTTCGAATATTATCCACCGGCGATAGCCAGTCAACAGTTGCATTGAGTTTTAGAAGAGGTCACGCGACTGTGAATAAAATATTGTATGAAACTTGTGACATTCTTTGGACTGTTCTAAGAACCGAATTTCTTGCAGTTCCAACAATGGAGAAGTGGCGATCTATCAGTGAAGCATTTGAAAATCAATGGAACTTTCCTAAATGCCTGGGGCCTATTGCACCAGATGTGAATTGAAGCTCGGACATTCCCATAACGACGTCTAAATGTTTCATAATTTTAATAAACTTATAGTTAATAAGACTTAAGGTTTGCCCTTAAGAGGACAGGTGGTGCGTTCCCACCGGCAGACATTAAACGTTCAAGGCGCGTCAAACTTTTGACTATCCTAGGACTACATTTTAGAGCCAAACTTGACGAGATCGGTGTGGAGGACCTTCCCACTAGTCCATTTTTCAATCAGCGCTTCTAAAGCGCGGCTGGACCTTACCCCTAATGGTCCTTTGACTTGTGATCCTCGACAAATGCATGAATGCATGAAGGTCTTTAAGCACAAAGACTTGACGGATCTGATTGCGTGCCGGGCGGACCTTCCCGGGGGTCCATAACATAGCGCTATACGGGCTGGACTTCACCCTTAAGTGTACGAGATCGTACAAGGCCGCTTAACAAGTGATCTCCTTGGTCAAAGTTTCAGGCTCGATTGATTAGGAACTTATATATAAATAGACACTTAGTAATCACCATGTCAACCCCATGGAGACCAGTAACTGACACAGTCCATTCATCACACTAGGGCAGTTAGCGATAAAAAACAAAACAAAACAAAACGTTAAAACAAATAAAACAATAGCCAGTCGTCAGCAGGTACCCGCCTGGTCGCGTTTCGGCCCCTCTACCTGAACGCTCAAGCCCAGGCGGGCGGGGCCTCGCATAAACTTATATGCGGCTGGCATTCTAAAATCAATACAGTAATGATATGTGTAATAATAAGTAATACTGATAGTAATAGTAAAAACAAAAACAAAACAACCGCAAAAGACGGATACAACCAAAACAAACTAAAATATATGTGTGAAATACTGAAATGGTATAACCAATAAAAAAAATGCTAAGAAAACAAACAGTGTTAATTTTATTGTTTAAAATGCGCACTGCGATGTCAGCTGCCTGGCTGAGAAATATCCAAACTTGATTAGAAAATTGTTATGACCGGTTAGCATTTTCTCAGTACATGCCTTCATTTTAGACTTACAATATCCTCTGCTGCTCATCACAAAAAGTGTCATATTAATTCGTTTAATTAGATCTTCAAGATGCGAGCAGATGCGACAATAACGTAAAACCTGGCCGGCAAATACATTAATTCCCATGTTATAAGGTATTGCACTGTCTGGAAATGTCAACAGAACAACAGGCAAATCAAAATTTTCCACTTTATGATATATTGAGGTTCGAAGACCGTCACTACTAGATTGGAGTCTCACATCGAGGTTAACAACGGCTTTGTCATTGACTCCGTTTCTATCTGCAAGAAGCTCCACTGGGTAAATTTTTGGAATTAAGGTATTGAAATGCTTGTAATTTATTACGCATATATCGTCTATATATCTCGAAGTGTTTGACAATAATTAAGCTAGTCCAAACTTTTTACTTTTAATCAATTGTTTCATAAAAGCAAATTCGCAATTTAACAGAAACAAGTCGGCAAGTAAAGGACTGCAATTCCCTCCCATTGGTACTCCTCGAATTTGTCTGAACACATAACCGGAAAAAGAAATGTAGACTTCAGACACCATAAAATTAATAGCCTTCTTAAAAGAGTCCACGTCATAACAAGAATACCCCTTATATTTGATTTTGGAGAAAAACGACTTCTCATATACTACACACAAGTATCTACGATTAGTGGAATTGAATGTGAGGTCAAGGATGGAAAAAATATTATTCTTGATAGCAGTTAGAGAAGTCAAAAACTTGCATAGAGTGGACGTTCACGTTAGAAATATTCCTCAAAAAATCTTGAGTCGAGGCTACACTCCAAAAATAAGAATAACCAGTATTACTCCTGATTGACTCACAGTATCTATGGAAATTTTCTCTTATCACTTTGTGAAGAGTGATGAGTGAAGGGTGAAATTGAAGGGTGGAGTCTGATGCTGTTGCACCAGATGACGAAGTGTGATGGGTGATGAGTGAAGATTAAGAGTAGAATTGTCGGTCACCCTTCAATATAGTGTTGCATCAATTAGACTGAAGAATTGGAATTTCCTTTCCTGAAGAGTATTTCCGTGATAGCGGTGAAGAATGTTAATTCACTCTTCGAGATGGCGATATTGATTTATCGACTGTCTATCCACTTCTAATTTTCAACGGCAAGGTTTAGTATCAGTTTATCTGCCTCATGACTGCATAGAATAATGATCTCTGAAGACAGTGACGAGGAGAATTTACAGCCCATTATTGTGAAAAGAAGGCGAATATACAAAGAGAGAATTAATTTCCAACCCAACAATTTTACCGAATGCTTCCGTTTAACACCATCTCAAGCCGAAGAGGTCATACGATATATTGGAAATCTGATCCGACCTCCAACGATGCAGAATTGTGCATTATCTCCACAACAGCAATTACTTCTTGCACTCAGATTTTTAGCGAGTGGCAGTTTTTACAATGTCATTGGTGATGCACATGGACCACATAAATCATCGGTATGCAGAAGCATCAAAAAAGTGATTATGGCTATAAATGAAACTCTTCTTGATGAATCAATTAGATGGCCTTCTGAATCCTCCCAACTTCGAAAGATTCCTCAAGCCTTCTTCGAAATTGCTGGTTTACCCAGAGTTGCTGGTTGTGTAGACGGAACTTTAATAAGAATTAAATCTCCTACAGAAAGCGAAGAGAATTACGTAGATCGACACGGACACCATTCAATTTACTGCATGGTTGTTTGTGGACCGTCGTTGAAGGCGTACTATGTTGCCGCCCGATGGCCTGGACGTGTAAATGACCAACGGGTGATGAGAAACAGTGACCTTTACAGAGCTTTCCAATCTGGATGGCGTCCTTTTCCTACGGGTGTAATTTTAGGAGATTCCGGGTATGCCTTGAATACTTGGCTCATACCTCCTATAGGAGGAAACCCAAGTGATCCATTAGAGCAAAGTTTCAATTCGAAGCACCGTTCTACGCGTCGAATTATAGAATGCTTTTTTGGTGTTCTGAAAATGAAGTTTCAGTGTTTGTAATATTTTCAAGGCATGTTGTGTCTTGCAAACGATGAAAGCAAAAGCAAGTGATAATGATTTGATTGATAATTCGTCAGTAATTGACGACGACTTCGATGGACCAGTCCTCTTAGATAATGACCAAAGGCGATCCTTAATTGAAAATATGCATTAATCAATTCACATGTACTGGTAAATGTTTTGACATATTACATTAAATTCTTGGATGAAATCTCGATGTTCTTCATACATACATATTGTAAATGTACACTGTGCTATGGCTAAAGCGGAAATAATATATGTACCGGTATAAAACACCATAATTAATCCAATCCTGTATCAATCATTGAATTAATTAACGTATTTAATACTACTAAAATAGTAGTGAATGCTTGTCGTACTCACAAGATAACTTGTAAATACTTGTAATAGGTACCTACATGTAAATAACTTGTAAATACTACATACTATTGTCTTTATTGCTAAACATATATAATTAAAAATAATGATTACACAATAACTGCGATTTTGGACTTTTATATAATAGGTATATAATGACTGTAAATGGCGCCTATCTTATGTCGTGCGTACAAATCGAAAAAAGTCTGGTTACGTCCCTGGTTGGAAAATTCATATTTAACGGATAGAATATACAGTTTTTCTTAATATATTGCAGAAGCTGAAAGATATAAAAAAGGCCCTTTTCACCACCACATTAGATTAAAAGTTTGATAAAACAACGATGTTTCTTCCAATGTCATTATCCAATAACTACAAAAGTTACAATAAGTACAAATAGGCTATTCAACATTAAGCTGTCTCCGTAACATCTGTTTCTGTAACTGAATAAGTTCGGTTTCTTCCTCTATCTTTTTAATTTTCGCTTTCTTCAATTCAATCTTTAAGGATAGATTTTCTAGTTTCATGTCATCGACCTCAAAACTGAATTGCTGGTCAACACATCTGATTTGCCTCTTCCTATTCTGTCTCACAGAACGCACTTTTTGCACAGGCACGGACGCAGTAGCTTGATTTGACCCCTCCGTCGTATTTTGAAGCTGTACAATTCCTTGAAATTGGCCATTAGATTCAGCGGATGTCAATCCTTCCACTATGGGCGATTTATTCCCGAGTATTTCGAGGACTTTGATATTAACGTCACTATACTTCATTTCCTTTCCACCTTCTCCTCCGCTTTGATTTTTCTTATCTCTCTTCTGCTGGAAGGGAAAGGAGGATGATATAAATATAGGTTATAAATACCGGTATAATTCCGGTCATACTCACAAGTGTTCGGGTTTTCAGATTCGTAGACCATACAGTGTCTCTCAGGTACTTCCACCGAGAAAGTTTCGTGTTCTCCGAAATCAGATTGATTCCCATAGCCAACATCTGCTGATCTATTTCCTTCCAAGCATTCTCTTTGTCATTAGCTGTCAGGTCGTTGAAAACTCAGGTCGTCCATCAACTTGAAGAGTGAAAGTGGAGTGCGCGGAACAGGTGGTGCAACTCTCTTTCTATTCACCCTTCACTATCAGCGCTTAAATTCTTCACCCTTCACATCTGGTGCAATAGGCCCCTGGGGAGTATTGATGGGAAGCATATCGCAATTAAGGCTCCAAATAATTCTGGAAGCTCCTATTTCAACTATAAGAATTTCCATTCTATTGTGCTACTTGCCATCGTGGACGCCAGTTATGCTTTCATCTTAGTTGATATTGGTGCTCCGGGACGCAACTGTGATGGTGGTATTTGGTCGAATTCATCTCTATCATCTTTGGTTGAATGCGATGATAATCTACCGAAGTCTGAGTGTGCCTTTCCCTATACATTTGTTGCTGATGACGCTTTTCCGCTAAAGACTTTTATAATGAAACCTTATTCCAGACGAAATCTTGATTTTGCTGAAAAGGTTTTCAACTATCGACTTTCAAGAGCTCGTAAGACTGTAGAGAATGCATTCGGAATTTTAAGTGCGAGGTGGAGGATATATCACAGAACTGTGGATAGCACTCCCACTCATGCCATATCCTTGACGAAGGTTGCATTGTCTTGCATAATTATCTTACAAAAACTGATATATCTAATCCTACGGTCTCTAAGTATATTCCTGATCGATATGTTGATTATGATTCAAATGAAACAGTTGTCCAGGGTGAATGGCGTAGTGAAACTACATGTACATCATTGTCAAACACGGGTCCTATCGGTTCCAATAACTATTCTCAGGAGGCGGCGAAGGTGCGTGATGCATTTAAAACATATTTTTTGTCGTCAGAGGGTAGAGTACAGTGGCAAGAAACACTTGTTAATCGCGGATACAAATTGTGAGTGTCTAACATATGGTCCGGTTTCAATTCAACAATGATAACTATATATTAATACATCTTTTCTGTAGATTTATAACCTACTTGTAGATTAAAATGAATATAATAGTTTATCTACTATGTTACAATCATACTGTACAACATTTCGATGTAGATATATAATTATATTTGATCACTATTGTTTTTATATTAGGTTATATTATTGTTTTTTATTTTATTATTATACTATTTATATTATTATCGTACATTTCAATTGATTTTTATAAAGTTATTGTATCATTACATATTATTGATTATTAAATTATTACCTATGACTGAAGCGATAATTATACACTTTCTAATATTATATCTAAAAATCCGTTGTATGTATCATGATAAAGAACAACAAATTTTGTAAAAAAGAATCTATACAATATTATAACGTTTCAAACAAGAAAATTCAAAACTCACATCAAACTTCAAGTTTTTCATTGTATCATTGATAATTGTCGCTGTGAAGTTAAAAATATGATCCTTCGTCTGTGTAAGATATCGGATAGTGATCCTGATTATTCACACGTGAAGTGTTCTCTTGAAATTTGACCATTTCATTCTCTTCCGCTTCACAGATTACTTCTTGAATGCGGAGTTTGACTCGGGCTTTTGCACCAATAGAGAGCTTATTCATTTGGATGGCAACGGATCGAACAAAGGCTTCATCCTCTGTTAAAGTGTTATTCTGCTCCGATATGCACTTCTTCCAGGTGCACAACGCATCGATAAGCAGAGTTTCGAATCTATCAGAATTTCTTTTTCTCGAACTACCCGAACTGCAATCTTGAGTTGTGTCAGTGGTATCATTCTCTGCTTGTGTATTTTCTTTATCAGGCACGTTCGATGCAGATTTAGTTACCTTACAGCTGTTAGAGAGAAATGACAGAACATCGAAGAACTCCCATTTCTTTTCATTTTCTCTTCCACTTCCCGATTTTTTCGAATATTCCTTCTTCTTACGAGTATATGTATCACGTAGATATCTCCACTTTGACTTGCATTTTGCTTGGTCTTCATTTAATGTCATACTTATTTCACTCCAAAAATTTTCACATCTTTGAAGGTCTTTATACTTTGTTGAAGCTACTTTCCAAAGATGCTCATAAGATCTAACTTCTTCTATGAGCCTCTCTTCAAATTTCGCCTCTTGTCGGACAGTTTCGGAGCTGGGTTCCATCAACACTTCCATCCTGCGTTCAAGTAAAAGTTGGAATGAATTCAACTATCCTGCGTTTAACGTCGGTTGCTAGATCACTATGGTTACCAAATCGATGAAACGGATAGCTGACCGTTATCAACGCAGAGGTCTACGTTATTTGGCGCCGAGCTTAACGTTTTTATTACAAAAGTTAGATGTCTATGTCTGCGTTAAAAAACGCAGGAAGCATAAATGGGCCTTTGATGATGCCACATAGCGTTTCTATGGGGTTCATATCTGGGATATTTCCCGGCCATGGGAGAACTTGTATGTCATGGGATTGCAAGAAGTTCATAGAAGTCTTCGCCGTATGGCAGGGCGCACCATCTTGCATAAATACCCAATTATCCTCAGTATGCCATTCATGTAGTTGAGGTAGAAGACGATGCTCCAGGATTCCTATATACTTCTTGGCATTCATTGTTTCCTCGACAACATGAAGTCGGCCAGGTCCATAGTATGAAATAACTGACCAAACCATCACCTTTGTAGGGAATTTAACAGTTGGAAATGTAGGTGTTCGGTCCTGGGTTGTTGCCATACACGTCGATGTCCCGCATCCTTACATTGGAACGAAGATTCATCTGAGAAACAAAACTTTTCTCCAGTCTTCAACTGACCAATTTAAATGATCCTTGGCCGATTGAAGTCTGGATTTTCTCATTTTCGCAGTCAGTCGAGGTTTTCGGAGTGGTACGACAGACTTGAGTCCATTTTCAGTAAGTCTTCGAAAAATCGTACTCGAAACCGCAAAATCTGAAGTGGCCATAATTTCATATTGTTCCGATAGTGCAGCATTTGGGTTACAGGCTACAGAGGCAACGATCACCTGACGCTCTAGTTTTGCGTTTTGGTCCACATTTTCCGAGTCTATTGCTTTTCTTCATTCCATTCTTCTTTATTCTCTGCACTGTCCGCCTCGAAATGCCATAAACACGGGCAATCACATTAATAGTCCATCGTCCAGCAGACAGAACCCTTAAAATTTCGCCTTTGGTGAACAAAGTGACTGTTAAGGAGAGTCTGATAAGCGTTGTTGTCAGTGCGTTGTTATTTAATGGACCAATCAGCAAGCAGTTCTTCAAATATTGACACAGCATACGATGTCCTCCTCAAACACTGACGTCAGCATTATTTTGTTAGCCATTACAACCCCATCCTCACTTACAGGTGACAGATATGAAACAGTGTAGGGACACAGAATGTCATAAGAGACATTTTCAACTGATTATTGTGCGAGGAAAATATAAATTCTTTCAATGTTTGCGACTGAGGCATGTATTCCAAAAATGTATCAAGGGGTGACTAACAATATGAAACGGCTGGTAAATGAAAAAGTTTATCAATTGAAAAAGATAATATCACTGGAAACTAAACATAGCGTCTAAAATGCCTAGAATAATGGTCCATTGATTCTAGTATGATTTGTTTATTTGCCGTTAGGATGTGCTTCCTTCCAAATGGAAAATGAGAGAAAAAAGGGGGGTGACTAATAATGTGATATTGACTGTTCTTGCAGTTCAAGTGTACAATAAAATAAACAATTACGTCAGCATGATTTTACAGAGAAACGAGTCGCTTAACAATCATAACAACAAAAGTTGAGGGTTTGCAGTACCAGTGATAAAACTAAACATGCATCTCAGATGTACAAAATGAAGACAATTACGTAAACCTGATGTTCCAGAGAACTCAGTCACTTGCTCCCCATACTCCTCGCAGTTACTGCGTTGAATAAAATATGATTTACTACAGTAGAATCACAGTTGTAACTGTCACAGTCACGAGTGCACCACAACTGAACTAGAAGAATTTTGGAAGAAAAATATGACGATCTGTAGCAAGTTGCAAAAAGTTAGAAAAATAGCCAAGGCCAAGGCCCGATTTCACTTAAGACACTGGGAAATTCTGTTCAACAACACGTGACAACAGAACAAAATAAGTTAATCGGCGTTGACGTCAAGATCTTTGTCAGTATCACTTTCCGAACGTTGGTCGAAATGGGAAAAATCACTGCTCGCTGAGGAATTCATCTCAAAAACGCGTCTACTTTTTCTGCCTGTCGGAGCAGCGTGACAGATGGGAGTAACCCTGTGCGACTTTTGTCAAGCCCAGAAACCAGTAGTAGTCATAATGACTGTCGTCACCAACTGGTTTAATCGAGGATGTATTGAAGCCAGAGGTTTTTTTCGTGGATTTCGTTGTAGCTTCCCGTGTATAATATTGAAATACTTCATCAGGGGCTATTAACCGAAACACCGCCCTGGCTGTTTTGTTAATCGTTGATTGTTCACTGGTAGAGGTTTTTGGACTTAATGTACATAAGCACTTTCGAATAGTCGATCTCATCTTCTACACCTTCATCATCACCTTCTTCATCATCCACACCTTGAATCATGGCTTCCAATCGCGACAACTGAAACAGAATGAACCACGTATTACAAGGTTGCGTAATTAGTCAGTGCTTATTCTACTTTGGTTAATCCAATTAACGATTATCCTAGATTATTATGCTTTATTAATGACTAAGTACGAATGAGACACTAAACACGATCGTTTTTACATAATTCATACAGAAAATTTAGGATTCTAGATAGGCTCTTGTTTTACGCGAATAGTCAATCGCTGTGTACAACGTGAGTCATTTCGCTATTGAATTCTAAAGGCGCGTTTACACGTGACACTTTATTGCTGCCACCTGCAATCAGATGGCAGAGGCCGTTTACACTTGACACTAAAAAGTTGCTGACACTCGAGGAAAAATTGCAACTGACACTTTATCGATCTATGATGAGTCAGAAAATTGCTGGAGATTGCAGGAGCGTTTACACTTGACACTTTTAGTCGACACTTATTCTTCACGATGTCATCGAGAAAGCGAACAGCTGCAGCAGTTACTGCATACATCTTGACGAAGAAAACAAAGCGTGAACGGCGAATATGGTTGGATATGATTATACTGGCTTCTTGTGTACTGCACAACTATCTTATGACGAAGAAAGAATCGGCGAAGAGGTATGCTCCAAAAAGATTCATTTGACACAGAGAACTTTGAAAATAGTTCAATTAAAGACGGTTCTTTGCGCATGATGGGAATGCCTGAAGCAAACATGCTGCCAATTGAAAGAATCTGCAGCAACAATATTGCGGATTCTGCAAAACAAACACGAGAGGAACTTCGAGGTTTCTTCATGACACCCAATGGTGAAGTTTTCGTGGCAGTATAAATTTATCTGACATGAATTTTAACTTTGACAAGAAAGCTATTCATTTCATGCTTCATTACTCGCACAAAGAAAACAGCTCTGCTATCTAATTTGTTTTCTATTGATTTTATTAACAATTGTCTCTCAGCATCATCTACAGGGTGTCCACAAAGTCGGGAACCATAGGGATTTAGTAGAAAATATGAGTATAATATGGAAAAATCAGCATAGTTCGTGATAAGGGACATATATTAAATGAACAATGAAGTGAAAACAACTTTTATACTTAGCACAGCCAACTTGTAGGCCTATGTACATGTATGTGTTTATAGTAAATGTTCAAAGTGCTCACCATGAACATCATGACACTTCTGAAATCGGACAGAAATTTTATGTTGCACATTTCGCAGCATCACCTCATTTTGTCGAATCTCGTAGCATTCCTCCAGGATTCTCTCTTGCAAGTGAGATAAATCTGTGATTCGGTCTTGATATACCCTGTTCTTAATATGACCCCAAAGAAAGAAATCGAGAGGAGTGAGGTCAGGACTCCTTGGAGCCCATTCGACTGTTCCTCGCCGACCGATCCAGCTATCAAATGTCTCATCGAGCCAATTTCTAACTTTGACAGAGTAATGCGGCTGGTTCTTGTTGAAACCAGGTGGACTTGAATCCAATATCATTAAGCACAGGCAGCAACTGCTCCTGCAGCATTTTCAAGTATGTGTAGCCGTTCACAGTTTCATGGAAAAAGAAAGGTCCAATCAAACGAGATCCCCATAACCCACACCACACAGTCACCTTCGGCGAACCTTGAACATATCATTATCATCTCGCATCCAGTGAGGATTGATTTGGCTCCAGTATCGCATGTTCTGCTTATTGACCTCGCTTGACACATGGAAACAGGCTTCGTCGCTGAACATAACATCTTCCAAAAAATTTGCGTTGTCATTTATTTGATCGAGAAACCATTCACACATTTCTGATCGTCGATCATAATCGTCATCATTCAAATTCTGTAGAAGTTGGATTTTGTATGGGTGGAATTTTTCTAGCTTGAGAATTTTATGAACCGTGTTTTTCGGAATACCGAGCTCACTGGCTGTTCTTCGCAATGATTTTCTAGGACTCGCCACGACCTTTGCCAGTATCACAGCTTTTGTGTCGTCGTCAATACGGGGTCTTCCAGGCCGCTCTCTGTCCAGCACGCTTCCCGTCTCCTTGAATTTTCGGACTATCTTTCCAACGGTTGAGTGTGCTATGTTTAAGTGAGGGTACTTAGTATTCATCTTGGCTGCAACTTCACGATGTGAAGCTCTCATGCTTCACAATGCAAGCTTCTCGATGTGAAGTTTCCACTCGCACATCCTTTGTTAACGACATCGTAATAATGAGCAATCGAGCTACTGCTCTAAAGCGAGTGATTGAAAACATAACGTGACGACTGCGTTGACAAATTAGGGAAAACTTCGCCTAAGCGAAGACGTGCAGTGGAGGCAATTGTTTTCAGTCCTATTGTCTGCATTTTAGCGTCCCAGTGTGTGAGTGACTGATTAAGTCAGCTTCTAAGCTTAGTCCAAACCATTCAAACCGAGATGAGATTAAAAAAGTGCAAGTTAGACCGCAATGTTCCTTCATTCCCTATGGTTCCCGACTTTGTGGACACCCGGTATATACAGTATTTTGAAAATATGGGAATATGGAATAGTTTTCATTGGCCCCATGTGCAACGATAAAATGACATGGAAACAGAACTAGCTGAAATAAGAAAGTAGCCTGTATTGAGTTGATGTAACAGTCTAATTGTAGATTTTCTACTGGAGCATTATTGTTGAATAATTTTGACAATTGTGTTCTTCAAAATTCCATGATTCGACCTTCCTTATTCTGTCGTGATATTCATGATTGTGGACGTTCCACAAACACGGATACAGTTCGTATTCACCGATCAGTTCACCGTTTAATGATCTTGTCCACTCACATGTTGTTTGTGTCATTTCATTCTCATTCATCGTTGAACCAGCGATCATCGTTTCACAAGATGTTTTGCTGATACTGTAGCCTACTATAAATCTGTCGATGTCGATGTCAACATAACAACCAATCAATCAATGGTTCATTTTAAGATGAGTCCTACCTGCTGATGCTTTTATCTATTGACCGGTTGTCAAGAGGCCTAGCACTGATACACGACTGCAAAGTCGACAATTAAATTCCCACGCATGTCTGTGGTGTGGAATTTCAGGTTAATACTCCCACAAGCAGGTGGAGCTTCTAGTATAATGACAGTCAGGAAAATCAATTCTGTTCTAGCAAAATGAAGCTGAAATTGATGTTAACTATGCACAATAGTGCGCAGTAGCAAAAGCAGAAACAGGGTTTCTACAGAAACTGGAAACCATTTTCCAGGACATTTCCAGGATAAATTCAAAGAAATTCCAGGATTCATGATTAGGTCTCGGATTTACATCGGGGAGACAGCTACCCCTATTTTGACTACGCTGGTTCGAATGGTTTTTTTTTGTCTATCAACGGTTGCTAGGGAACGCTTTTTTGCATAATTAAAGGTATTTCCAAAACTCAGTTGAGGAAACTTAGCACTGTTTCCAGATCATTTCCGATCGCGATATTTTTCACGTTGGTTGATTGTTTGGAGCAGCTACAGATGCTTCAGCAACAAAAACGAAATACGTGAAATTTACGAGAAACGTCAACTTAAGTGGAAAAATTATTATCCTAGCTCTATTAATACGTAAACTATCAAACAAAAATCATGCTGAAAAGGGATGTGCAGCGCTTTAGCAACTGCTTTGGAAATTATTAGAAATGAATATGCCACGAAGATGTCCGTCAGATCAGAATAGACACCCTCTCCTAGATTAACAAGCTTGCTATTTGATTAACAAAATCAGAATCACTAAATGATAGAATCGATAGGATTCGATTCATACATCCCATACACTCAAAATATTAGTGTGTTACATCTAACATGAGAACATGGAAAAAGAGTCTGCTGCTAAATATCAAAACTTTGTTTAACCAGAATTATCGTAAAATTTTTTTAAATGCTAAAACAGCATTATGAAAAATCTTTTATTTGTGAGGTTAAATCATCCTCAAGAACAATGTTTTGTACATATGAATGTGAATAAAAATACGCATGAAATTACTTGAAACAATTGTTACATTTTCTTATTATCATTATTAGCGACAAAAACAAAAAATGGAGACAAGTGTATCTCCCATTTACCATGGGAATATAACAATCAGAAATGTCAAGGACGAGGACCACAACTGTATAAAAACTTTGGAATTATAGCTGATTAAGAAGCTGGTGTGAAAATCATTAACCCTTTCACATAGTTGATTTGCCACTTAAGTTGCCATACTCATCGATCAGAATGCATGAAGTTTGGTGATTGGAGCAACAGAGTAAATGCATGTGCTGACTACTGTTTCACCTGATTTTGGCATCATTTATCTACATAATTTTTGACTTCATAACTTTGAATTTTTGTAAAAATCGAGATGAACAGGCTAAAGAAAACCTAGTGGATATGTAAAGCGGACATAAAACTAAGGGATTATGTATATATTTCCTCATTATGTACTAAGATGCGAGGACACCTACAATGTGATAGCCGATGAGCCGGTTAACTGATTGTAAACTAAATTAGCTGCTGATAATGCATGCTATTTCAAAATTAAAATCAAGAAAAAGGAACTAAAGCTGCAATTTCGCTGCTTTTAAAGCAGCAGCCATGTTGTTCAGTTCGTTAATTTGGTTAATTTGGTTTTCAAGTTCACAACTCAAATCAGACTAGCAACATTCTTTTCAAAGCCACACAATTTGTTTTTCAATCAACATGCATTTTTACAAGTGAGATCGATGTCACAGATCATATATGCTTGGCTACAAATAAGCTTTTTCCATGCTATTTCCAGGATTTCCAGGTGCCGGTTTCGTTTTCCAGGACTTTTCCAGGCTTTCCAGGATTTCCAGGACCTGTAATAAACCCTGCAGAAAATATGTATGTAGGAACTATGCATGTTAGCACATCAATAGTAATTTAATGACAGGCGATAATGAAAAAAGCAAGAACAAACCCAGCCTCGAAGAAGTCAGGTTTCTGTGTTCCGATCACGGTCGTGTCACGTGTGAGTGTCGGTAAAAGTGTCAGCTAAAAGTTGCGCCTCGTTCAACTGCAGTGACACTTGTGGCAGCCACTTTTCAGAAAGTGTCAGGAGCCGTTTACACGTGCAATATTTTCACTGACACTCGGTTGCAGCAACTTTCAAAAATGTTAGCAATCTAGTGTCAGACCAGAGTGTCAGAAGCGTTTACACATGCAATTTAGGTGGCAGCAATAAAGTTTCATGTGTAAACGCACATTAAGGGCCGTATGCACCAACAGCTAACCGTGCGGTTAGCAAGGTAATTACACGGTTATCTTTCAATTTAACAAAGGCCGATATGCACCATCAAATAACTGGCTAACTCGCAACTTAGCCAGTAGGTTATTGGATCGCATGCACCAACAAATCCTTCATGATAACCATGGAGATAACTGCAAACTTAACCAGCAAAATATAGCCTTGCTAAAGGGCAGGGTTAAAACCTTGGATAAGACAGACATTATTCGTACCGACCAATCACAGAATGCGTTGGTGTACTTCAACTTGACGTCAGGAGGTGGAAACTGTATCTTGTTATTTCGCTAATTCACAGAGACTAGAGAAATGGATCAACTAGAAAGCTATGACTATCTTCATCGCCTTTCGCGGCTAGGATCACGTACAGAGAAGACATACAAAACTCGTCCAAGTGATGTTTACTAAGGCAACGTTTCATTATCTGCTCGAACTATTCGGAGAAGAATTAACATCAAGTAGCAAGAGAAATAATCCCGTGTCGCCTGAAATGCAGTTGCTCCTGACTCTACGATTTTTTGCTGCGAACACATTCCAAATTATCGATGGCGACAGTTTCGGTGTACACCAATCTATAGCCTGTGGAATAGTACATCGAGTGTCCAATGTCATTGCTCTTGCTGCTCGTCGCTTTATTCGACTGCCAACTTTTCAAGAACGACAAGAAATGGCCGCTGAATTTTTTCGAAAACACAATTTTCCTGGAGTTGTCGGCGTTGTGGATGGTACTCATGTGAAAATAGACGCCCCTACAACATCCGTTTCGGAGCTCTATCGAAATAGAAAAGACTATTTTTCAATCAACGTACAAGTTGTGTGTGATAGTGATTTACGAATAAGAAACATCGTTAGTCGCTGGTATGGCTCTGCTCACGACTCGCGTATTTTCAACGAATCATCTCTACGTGACTTTACTGAGGCCCTACCTCAAGGCTACTGGGTTCTCGGTGATTCTGGTTATGGATGTTCAAGTGGACTGCTCACGCTGTTCCTTTGTCCCACAAGTGTTGGACAGGAGGCCTACAACAAAAGTCAAAAGAGAGCAAGATGTACTGTCGAACGATGTATTGGAGTGTGGAAACGCCGCTGTTCTTGTTTGAAGCATCTTCGGGTCAAAATTGAAAATTGTCCAAGAATCATCGTCGCCACAGCAGTGTTGCACAATATTGCAATAATGTGCAACGAGAGTGAGTTTGATGACGAGAAATCAGAAATAGATGAACGCGAGGATTTAATGACACCGATGGAATGTCCTGATGAGCGAAGAGGAAATGCAGTTCGTAATTCCGTTGCTGTGAATTACTTTAGCAGCTCCAGTTGAATATATGTTGTATCTTCCGAGATGTAGTATTTTGTGAATCTGTCTATGCGTGAATAAATCATCATCTCCGTAAATCCATTTTGTTTATGTCTGTTAGTCTAAATTTTCCTCTGGGGAGTCATTTGTTGAGTCAATTGAGTTCCGCAAGATTTCTCAATTGCAATATTTTTTCGAAATAATTTTTTGTCGCATCTAAAACTATTCAATAATTGGAGAATTACTATATCAGCAGCTTATTTCTGAATGACTGAATCTATGCTAGATATGGTGAATTTCAGGTTTTGTTTATCAGAATAAATTTAAAATCTTTCCATTTTCCAACCCACCTCTAGAATTTGTACAAGTTAAAACACACAATTGATGTCAACAAAATAATTTGGGTCGAAAAAAGTCTACAAAGATGAATTACGTAACTGTAGATCACAGCATCAAAATTCGAGCTTCAAAAATGTATACATGTACATAACGTCAAACAAAGAAACCATCGACCACAAGACTACTTTAAGAAGATGTATTTCCTTTTCCTCTCCAATATTGCAGTTTCAAGTTCAGTATTTCCATTCGTGTGTGATGCTCAGTCTCCGCCAAAGACAATAATCGACTTTGGAATTCATTCATCGGTTGTCGCTTTCGGCGTCGTGAATTATTTCGAGTGTTCATGGATCTGTGCATGTTTCCTGCGTTTATTTGTTCCGCTTCGACATGTTGAGACGTTATCGGACCAGGAGATCGTAGATGTTATCGTAGATGTTAAGCAATTCACTGGGAGGATTTAAAGTCTCTTGAGGAATTATCTGAGCCAATTTTGTAGCTGTGGCCCCATCACTGATTTTCCCAAGCCTCCACCTGTCCTTCTTACTTCACGCCGAGTCTCACATAGTGCCCTCTTCAACTCCTTCTTCTTGCGTCTCCAATACTCCTTCAGCTGACAAACAGTTCGAATACCCAGCCCCATGGCGTTGAACTCGGTGCATATTTCGTTCCAGCACTCCGTCTTGCGTCTCACCATCGGCCCGTTTGTCGATTTATCTTCCAGAACAGTGGCACGATCAAGGTCAATGATCTCAAATAAGGCGGCTGATTCTGCCGGAGTAAAGTTCTTAGCGCGCTGTTGCCTTCGACTAGTCATTGCTCATGTGGGATTTTCAACTGTCCGCTGTAGCTGCGAGTGTCGACTAAACTATTGTTGAGCTGACGCAGAATGATCACGTAAGTACTATAAATAGAAAAACATCACAATTCTTGTTGGATAAATTAGCCGTCGATGGGTTACTAACCATCGATGACTAAACTTGGTGCATTTACCTTCGGGTTAAAAGAAAACCAACTGGTTAACAAACCATAGGATATATCTTTGGCTAAGCTATTGTTGGTGCATATGGCCCTAAGAGACGTTATTCATGGACGTTTTATTTGTCATTAGGACCTAATTAGAAGTAATCCAATATTTTAAGCTACCAAATTGATAAAATTGTTAAAAAATGAACAGATGAACGACCGACTGTGGTACCGTTATTTATTGCTATTCTGTTGAGCATTGCTCTTAACAGCAAGATTGAGTCAAAACGTTTATTTCTAATATTTCACTACTTCTTTTAGTAGGAAATTGACAAGTAAGCGTAATGGAACAAATCAGATGAAAAAAACAGATACGAAATTATGAGTGGAGAATATTTTCTGTGATTAGGCTATCTGATTACTCGTTTAAATTCAGTGGTCATGACTAGTTTCAAACACCAAAAAATGTTCGAAACTGATGAATATTACCGAATGCGCATTTGCACATGTGTTTTTTATACCTAGTTAAGGCCAAAAGACGAGAAGTCGCATTACTTTATCCGATTGATCGCAAGTCTGGATCAAAATCCACTTCGAGGTCGAATAACTGATATAAGGAGTAATTAAATGTCATACAATTATGTCGAAAAACGTATCCTGCACGATACTGATGCATAATTACACAAGGTCCTCAATTTAAGGATTTCAAAAATATATGATCACATTTCAAATTATTATCATTAACGATGTGAATCAGCAGCGCTATGTTTTTGGCCAGATAGCAACTATTTGTAGAATTCTAAGCATACTGGGTTCAAAATAGAATATTTTTGTCAGACAATTTCAGTGAAAATGACAGCATTATACATAGAACGCACTTGAAAAGTCATCGATTTGGTACATGTTTAACCCTCACAGACCTGAGTTTTCCATACCCGGCCGATATTGTGGAACTAAGTTTTACATCTAGAATCGCTGTCAAAACATCGGGGTAGCTTATTGTGTGTAAAACGTGATTAACCTGGTTTGAGGGTGAGCGTCGTTCAGCTTTTCTTAACCCTTGGATTACCAAAACATTTTTCACTACGTCAATGACCAATAGGGGTGCACGTGCACCCCATCACTTTTTTTAAGAAATGCTAGGATTTTTTTAACTATAAAGTTAGAAGAAATTCTTCCTATTAACTTACCAGTGCCTATGTAATTAGGTGACATGATGTGATCTATTATTGAATATTTACGTTAATTCTCTTCAAATCACGAACTAAATTCAAACATAAAACAAGAGCTACAAAAGATGTTATAGGATTAATTTTTTTCTGGTAGAAATGGGAAGAGTTCAAAACTATTTCGCTATATTCAACATAGAAACAAATTCAATAATTGTGATGACACGAAGAGCACAAAACGGAATTTGGAGCAGCATGTTCGCTGCAAACAAAGTTGAAACATTTCACACATTTATTTCGGCTTTTTCGGTCACGTTGACGATGACACATGTAACATCGGCCTTGCATCTTCTGCTGAATCAACAGTGCTTTTCAACAGAGAGGAAATACCTTGGAAATTTGTTTGTTTCCAAACTCGAACACGATCAGAAATTTGTTCTTCAGCCAAGGCCTTTCCCAAAGCCTCGAGATGCAATCGCCTTTGTCTTGGTCCATTCACTTCCAATACAGCTGGATACTTGGTTGAAAAATACACAAACGCGTTGTATGCAGCAGAGTCGAGCATGAAAAAGATGTTCAGCGGCCACCTTCTGGTGTTTCTCCGGCAAGAATATTGTGCAATAATCATGTCAAAAGTGTCTACGCCACCTTTTGTTGCATTGTACGAGTGGATTATTTCCGGCTTTTTCCAGCCATCTCCTCTTTCATCGATAACTTTCTTGCTGTGATGTTCTGTTGATAGGAGCACGACTGTTTTGTTCTTTTTAGGAACATAGGAAACGAGTGTTTTTTCTTTCGAAAACCCGAACAAACTAGAATGAATGTTACGTCTTCTTCCGCCCGTGAATTGTACCGGAATTGCCGCTTTGTTTTTCCTGAGACTGCCAGTCAGGGTCAGTCTTTTTCTCCCACAACTTCTCGCATAGCGGTACAGAGGTAAAGAAGTTGTCTGTCGTGACACCTCTTCCTGTTCCTTCAATTGTCTTCACTAAACGGAGTACAACGTTCATGCCAACATCTTTTTGTCGCTCCTCAGTTTGATCTTTCCCCAAGTATATCTCAACGTTGCATAGGCATGCAGTTTTCACGTCGCACATACAAAAATACTTCACTCCATATCTGGCGGGTTTCGAAGGCATGAACTGTCTGAATGAACAATTGCCTCTAAAAGCATATAGCGTTTCATCGATCGTCACGTGAGAGTCCGGCTCAAATGCAGTGCGCATTTTTTCTTGGAATAAGGAAAACACGAACTCCATCTTGCGAAATTTTGAATCCGTTGACCTCCGTCCATGAACGTCATCGAAAGCTAGATACCTGCTAAGTTGCTGGAATCGATTTCTCGATAAGATGAGCGTCACAAATTCTTGATAATGGAGAGATGTTGGACTCCAGATTTCCTGTATCATAACATTTCTCTTCTTCGTCACTCCGAGTATCAGAAGAATGCTGATAAAGCCCCAAATTTCGTTCTCGGTAATTTCTGGGATATCATCATTCAGTCGTTTGTTCGTGCAATCACGAATGTGCTGTATCATGGATGGAGTAAACAGACTTTGAAAAAAGTCCTTTTGATCTTCTAAATGATAAGTTTGAGCCGTCAGTCCCGGTCGCACGTTCACGATATTTCTTTGTCTATACGCTGAAGAATGTGGCGATGTCTCAGACCAACGTGACCCATCTCTGCCGTAGTAGAATTCTCCGCTCGAGTTTCTTTCGTCCATATCTGTATCTTCTTCACTCTCTGTCTCATCGATGCTTTCTTCCTCTTCATAAGATGCATTGTCATCTTCGTCACTGTGCTCGATATTCTCATCATCAATCTCTTCAAAGTCGGATTCATTTGCCAAGATATCTGCAATTGCTGCCGCCGAATACCTACTTGCCATTACGCGCACAATACAATGCGGTCTCTGTGCCAACCTTTGCAATTCGAAGGTCTGACTGACTTCAGCTCGTGGCGTCAAGCGAAATCGATTGGAGGACATGGGTTCCTCTCTCTCTCTCTCTCTCACACACACACACGAACGCATGCGTATGCACACGTGCGTGCGTGCGCGTGTGATTGAGAGAGGAAGTCGCTACTTTCTCTGAAAAGCCGTACATGTGCACACGAACGCACACGTGCATAATGTGAAGAAGGTTAGTCAAAGTCTAAGCCAGATTGAAACAAAAAGGAAGCTTCATCACAAAAAAAAGGCCACGCGAATGACGAAAAGGGGTGCAGGTGCACCCCGGAGCACATTCTTTAGCTATTGCGTTAAGCGATGGTTATAGAATTGGTTGTTAACGTGGTCAATTCCTTCTCTATATAATAATGTTTAAACATATAGCCCCAGAGAGCAATACATTTTCCCGATCATAATTTTTTGCAACAATATATATACGTGGGGTGCATGTGCACCCCTTTTGGTAATCCAAGGGTTAAACATACGATAGTCGCGTTTTCAAAAGCCATATATTTTTGGCACAATATCTTTGTATTAAGAAGCAATTTCATGATGTCCACTGCTACAAAAAAACCTCGCATGCATTTCATTTCATTGAAGTAGGTTAATTGCTTGTTGCCGAATGCTTATAAACATAAGGCCTAATATTTTTAGTTTCATGTTGAAAGATTGATCATATGGGCTATCCCGCAACGCGCTATCGTGTACAAAAAACACTCGCATTTGCTGTCTTTTATCGCAAAACACGGCTACGCGCGCAAATGTGAAACAATAACTGAGTGAATCTCATACATTAATGCACCATCAGAGAGCAAAATCCGTTTTCATATACTATTTTAATAAGAAGTTCAGCACCCTCTGAGACCTGAGGAGCTGCCCCGCCTACTTCTAGTGGTTCATTTATCATTGCCGGGATGAATTTATTAATGAACATTTCTCAACGCTTTTCTTTGGTGTCATATTTCCTGGTGCTGGAATACACGTACAATTGCGATATGTTACAACTTGTAAAAGCCTATGATATTGGTGAATAATTATATGACCTACATCTATACATGTTGGTTGCTTACCTAAAAGAATCACAATTCCAATAAAAGCTTCCATTTCCATTCGATCGATACTTTGCCAAAATCGTTTGTTGTTTGCATGACAAGAATTCCAATTCTGTGTTACTCGTCGACCTTGTAAATTAGAAAAATTGACCAAATCTGGGATGATGCAGTCTATAAACATGAGGAACGCTTCCTTTTCGGTTTAAGGACGTATTCCTGGTTTTACACCGCTTCGAAAATTGATGATGTTGTGTGCACTTGAGCGACCCACAGTATTTGGAGGATTGCTTGACCATCAGTGTTGCGATTCTTGGCGTAGGGGTCGAAAAAACACGCGCACATGTATTTCCTTACAAATGAGCCAAAATGGCAACTATGATCGCTAATATTTGATGAAACGAATTTTTACAAAGCTTAAATTTGCAGATCAGATAGCAAGAGCTTTGGTATTTTTCAGGACAAGTCAAATACACACGTGCCTTAAGTGGTAGATGCATACGAGCAGTTGGCCTATAGGCTATCCATTGAGTGAGATGTTAATGAACCTAAATGATCTTTGATAGGCTATACATGTGGCTTATCTAGAAACCATTTAATTTGAAATTTTGATATCTTGATTTTGATATATTAGAATTTTCTTTGACACTTTCTCTTTTATACTTCGCTGCATGACATATACTATGCTTTGATTATACATTTTTCAACGCTATCCCAAACTAATTCAGCAATTAAGAACACAAATAATAAATGAGTCTTAAAGTAAGATAATAGAAGTGACCTGAAATAATGTAGATTTGAATTGCTGTTGGACTGGATGTAATTATTTCCAATTAAATTGTCTTTGATGTAGCTTTACATGTATTCTATGTAGCGAACTATATACCCTAGTGTGTCTGCTGCAGCTTGATATTAGAAATTAGGCATATATCTTTGCTGCCGTCATAAACCCGCACTACCCAATATGTAACTGAGTCCACACTCTAGAGCATTTGCAAGAAAAAATTGGCATGTTTTTCTTCATCTGTATTTAAAACAATGATAAAAAATCAAAAATCCTTCAGAAAATCGTCAAACAATAATTACATATGGACAAACTGATAAAAAATGTCAACTGCATCTACTTTAACTCTATAAAACTCAAAACAATAAAAATTCATCATACTTACGGCTAGAAAGAATAAGAAAAGCTGGGGCCTACATCCCGGTGGGAAAAAAACTACCGGCCCGCTTACGAAATTCATTCACCTAGCCGCTAGAGGCCATAGTCGCCGCGATTTTAGCGGCCCGCTTTCGGCCAAAACTTACGAGACAAAAAATTTTTTCCTGTGTGATACTGCTGATATATATAATCAGTGGTATCACACAGGGTTAACTCCTAATCAGCCAGGTAAATGGGTAAGGCCAAATGGATTTTTAAAAATATTTATTCTCGAAAATGCAAAACCAGCACATTTACCTTAGAGTCACAATTGATATAATTAACATCAATTTTTCACAATGTAAACCAGTCCATGCATGAACTGAGACGATTTATAGCTATAAAAAAACCAGCGAGATGACAGTAAAAAAGGACAGGGTAATTTGAGCAGTGGGACAAGCAAAACAAGAGGGTGTTGACATAGCAGATCAAAAAATCGGTGTAATGGCGAAACCTAGTTCATATGTCGACGCTGAGCTGTTGTTTTCTGCAATCTTTTAATTTCAATAATCTAAATCGAATATCATCCGATTACTCAAGGAAATTTATTGCACACATGAAGGTGCGAAAGTTTCCATATATTAAAAAAAAATGGGCGAAACTATTCCGAAGCCGGCCCGTGATCGATTCATTGGCCATTGTACGTGATCGGTGTAGCCAATGAATTCACCATGAACATATTAAACATATAAATTAACATGAAAATCAATAATAAGATTAATGTAGACCTATACTTATAGGAAGAATTTTGAAACCACAAATTGAGAATGAAACTTTGCCAATGCTTTCAAGTTGCAAAAAGTAACATTTTCACGGATTGGTTGCACTTTCTTGGGAAGAATGTGCTCTCAGATATTGTGACATTGAAATCGTCTCTTCTCCCACAATTATTCATGCATTCAAGTGCGCTGTTAATTATAATTTCCTAAATTGGTGCCAAAGACACCTTCCTAAAAAAAATGCCAAAGAGGCATTCAAAGAAACTTTATTAACATGTAACCCAACAGCCAGTCATTTTGACATGCTCAAGTAATGGTTCACGAATTTTTCATGGAAACAGCTATGTATAATTTCAGGAAACTGGTATTACACATTATGTTACGTTATCATTCCATGACAATTATGTGTTGATCCTTGGATTCCTTCAAGCTAACTGGAGGATTGGAAATGTCTTATAACAAAGAAGTGCTGCAGTATCACATGCTATGAAAATATCCTCAGATATCTAATCACTGCTACAGTGTACATCTCATCAATAGAAATTACTTAAATGCAAATAGAACTTTGTAATACCGCTAATAGGGCATAATCCCACAGCTATTATTTAGGAATTCATGGTTGAAGCGAACGGCTTTGACAAAGTTTCAATTTTACCTTAAGCGATTAATGAGATGAGCTTATTTTTCAATTTCATTTGCCATCGAAATTTATAAGGGCTACATCGGAAAAATATTAGAATTTAAATATAAGAGGTAGGGGAGACGGGACGAATATGGGCACCTTAAGGGTTTTTCAAATACAGAGACAGCAAATAAACCAGGATCTATTTAAAACACTTCGAGAGGCAAGCCACACGTATCACTTACACCTCCTAAAAATATAGAGCTTCAGTAGTTCTTATAAAAAATACAAGAGGCGAATTTGTAAAAAGTGACGAAGAACCCATTTTACTCCATACCATCGGGCTAAATGAGCACACCGTCTGTTCAAAATGGGCAGTTGTTATTTTAGATGAGTATAACATTCATAGTGTACCTGTATATCATAGAATGTACATGCTTTGTTAGTGAAAACAATATATTTAGTTGGACTAAAACCGTAGAATCTGTATTTTGCAAACAACACATCAATCAGTTCAATAGTTCAAAAGTTCAATCAGTTTCAAAATTCTTTAAACTGGCAGACATCACAAGTAAAATGCATTCTCTTGGAAGTACCGCATGATTCATGTGCCCATTTCTTGCACGTGCTGCACATAAGCCAATCCTCCATGTCCTGACTGTCCCCATAAATGCCCAGGCACACAACACAAATCGTCAACTGATCGTCCTTTGCCTGCTGTGACAAAGGAATCATCAAGGTAGTGGAGGTGGTCGCTTTCTGCTTACCAGATTTAGTGCTTGTGTTTTTGTTCCTTCTCTTTGTCTCTTTGTCCTTCTTTTTGTCTCTTTGTTCCTCCTTCTCAGCTTGATCTCTGATGTTCTCAATACTTGTAAGTAAGCGAGATGCTGAGACCTTTCGACGCTTCACAGGTGGTCTACTCACAACAGGAATGGGTCGCAGAGTTTCAAAAGATGTACTAGGCCTATCTGGTGGCGAACAGGGTCCAGCAGGAGAATTCTCCACCTCAATCTCAGCCGGTGGAGTTGCAGGCCTATCTACATGCACAGGCTGGCTCACAACTGGAACAGGGTTGGGAGAAATCACAAGAGCTGGAAGTTCAGCAGAAGGTAAGGGTCTCTCACTCACAGAGGATGGAGCGAAAGCCTCTGATTTCACAGCATGGCGATAGAAAGGCATAATGCCAGCTGCTCTGAAACCACTAACAGCATTGGCAGGCTTCGATGACACAGCCCACATCTTTGAGAATATGCGGCCAACATCATACCGTGTCAATAATTTGCCCTCCTGAATTTCCTCTTGCAGGCATCGAGACCAAGCATTTTTCCATGCGGTCTGAGTGCCCGGTATCTGAAGAAAAAGTCAAGGAATGTGCTACTGCGATTAATAAGTGCGCGTTCTCACTCAAGAATTCTCGTTGGAATTCAGACCCGACCACAAAGAAGCAGCAAGAACTGTTGAAGTCATTCAGAGATCGAAACATCCTTTTAATGAAGCCCGACAAAGGCAACTGCTCGGTCTTGATCACGAAAGACCAGTATGTCGGAAAGATGAACGACATCCTGAACGACGACACCAAGTTCACGAAGCTGAATGAAGAAGTCGAGTGGGACGACATGGAGAACCGACTCAAGCTGCAACGCCTACTCAAGAGGCTGGTGAACAGTGGCGAGTTAGACAAAAGGTTCATCGATGCACTTCCACCAGGGGTAACTGTTCCAAGATTGTATGGACTGCCGAAAGTGCACAAGCCGCAGTGCCCATTACGTCCCGTGCTATCCATGACTGGATCCCTGTACCACGAAGTGGCCCGACTCATTGATGTGGAATTGCTAAAGCCGATTTTGCCAATGTTCAACAAGTACACGGTAAAAGACTCATTTACCTTCTGTGAGAAGCTGTCTGGAGTGACTGTGTCAGAAGATCATGTACGCATGACAACTGATATCAAAAGCCTCTTCACTAACATCCCCGTGCGCGAAACGTTGGACATTATATGTGATGCTTTGTATCGATCGACCAGGAGCCCGCCGAAGATCGGTCGGAATTACCTCAGCGAAGAGAGCCTGCGAGAGTTACTGGTGATGATATCCTGTGACGTCAAGTTTGCATTCAATGGCGAAGCTTATTTACAGAAAGATGGTTTGGCTATGGGCAGCCCTCTATCGGGATCGTTTGCGGACATCTTCGTGGGATTTCATGAGCAACATGTGCTTCATGCTACCAAGCCCAAGCTTTACGTGAGATACGTCGATGACGTCTTTATCATCTCAAACAACGCCGATGAATCCGAAGCCATCTTCCGGAAGCTGAATACCATGCACCCAGTCTGGCCTATACAAAGGACGATGGAAACACATTCCTTGACATTCAAGTAGTGCAGTCCGGCGGTCGGTTGCTGACGAGGGTGTATCGGAAGGCCAGCTTCACAGGACTTTATGTGAATTTCGCGTCCTTCTGCCCTAAGAGGTATAAAGTGAACCTCATACGAACCCTGTTCCATCGTGTTCGGAGAATCTGCTCGCCGCAGTTTCTGGCTGAAGAGGAATCATCGCTGGAGAATATCCTCATCAAGAACGGATATCCTCTTTGGTTCATCAGGAGGCATTCTGCGGTGACGGACAAGGTTCCTACGGTGGAGAAGAAGCGGTTGTTCCTTCGACTTCCTTACTATGGACACCAGTCTACCGAGGTTTCGCGTGCCATCGTCAGGAAGGTGGAACAATGCTACTTCCAAGTCCAGCTGTGCGTGGTCTACAAGACGACTCATCTGTGCTCAAATGCTCCCAAGGATGCCGTCCCACTTCCCTATCAGAACAATATTGTGTACAATTATCGCTGTGGTTGCGGAGCGACCTACGTGGGGAAGTTCTCAAGGCCTTACTACTCCGTGTCAAGGAGCATTTGCCAAAGTGGCTGGAGAAGGGTTCGACGAGACCCCGGTCCACTAAGGATCCTGCGTCGGCAATCACCAAGCATCTGCAACAGTGCTCTCACCGGACCAGTGTATCTCCCACAGACTTCAAAGCTGTGAAGAAGTGTCGCTCGAGTTACGAGCTCTTCATAGCGGAAGGCGTCGCCATCAAATGGAGGAACCCGTCTCTGTGTGTTCATAAGGACCGTATATTCCTTTCCACTATCTTATAGGCCCCAGGCATTTTCTAGATGTGCAAATTATTTATTCATTTATTATTTATTCTTTTATATCTGTTAACATCAGTTTGCACTGTTAACATTGGCCTTGCAGTATTCATTATCGAATTAACATTTGTGACTTACCATACATTTCTCAGTATTATGTACATAACATGTTTTGACCTTTAATTTATGATGTATGACTTCTACCTTAGCCATGTAGCTTTGTCTCTGATTTGCGTATGACGTCATTGCATGCTTTGTTGTGTGTAGTGTATCTGCCAGTCAATGTGAATAATTGTCATGACGGTATTTTGCAACTGTCCACCTTATTGAATTTGATTCATTTCCGTGTACGCTCCAATAGAGAACGGACGAAGCGCCGGGCAATAAATGTCGTTTTCCTTAATTTGGATACTATACAAAAGTTTTATTCATTACATGCAGTATATCAATGCATATATGAGAACAAGCTAACTGCATTTTATAAATTTTGTTCAGAGGAATTGTTATGGCATAAATGATTGACCTGGGGGCAATTCTTCGGTTTATGATTAGTAACAAGTGACAAGTGATTTATGACAAGTTGATTTTGACACGTGACCATGATTTCAATCCTTCGGGTTGATCAGCAACCACTTGTCAAGATATGACAAGTCAATCCTGTTGCAGACCACTGGGTAATGCGGAGCTGTGATAGGTCGAAAAGTGGTGCAAAGCATAGTGAAACATACTATGGGAAAACTGCACAGGAGATTCTTCCGTCATAGATTTTCATTTCGATTTTATGCTACTATAGCATCTATATTTTACGAATCATTGTAATAATCATTATGACACCAAAGAATATATGTGATATTAAGTTTTTTAGTCTGAAAAGTCTTAACTGAAGAGCATCGGTGCTTCTAAAAGCAACAATGAATTTGTCTGAATTCGCTGTCCGCGATCATAGAAATCAGCAACATGCGATCTTCATGATTATGATAGGCAGTTTTACTCGTAGACTATCTTGTAGATTAGTCAGACTAGTCCCAGCAAATAAGAACATTGCCAAGAGATGACTGCCACAGAAAGTTCGAAGCTGCGGGGAATCGAAAAAATGAAAGCCTCCTGTTTGGCAAATTTGACGAGGCCAAACGCCCTACTGAAGAAGCACGAGTGAATGCATTGAAAAACATGCATACAGATTTGGCGGGACTTGACAGTGGGAATAAATGACCACTATTTACCGGACACAACGTCGATGAATAGCCATAAGATGACATTGGTAAGAATATCTAGAAAAAATCGCAAGTAATAAGGCCTTGCTACCTCGATGTCAGTCACTTCATTCGCCAATTATAACAATCCAAAGTACCGTTACTAAATTTCTTATTCAAAGAACTCTGACTGTAGAGTGATGGCGCACTGTCTTGCATTCAAACAACATCATCCAAAATGCACGATTCTTACAATGGGAACAATAATGTTATTGATCATTTCAAAATAATTGGCCTCATTTAGAGGATTATAAGAGAAAACGAGCTTGTAAAAGAACAAAAATTGAGATTCCACCGTAAAACGTAACACAGTGATCATTCAGCAGCTTTTGCTGTGGTATTGCGCCTTCTAGTAAACTCAGCTATGCTCATCCACGTTACGTTTCAAAATAAATTTGACCAAATCTGTCAAAAGAATGAGTCCCTGGCCGTTTTTGTCTACCTGCTGTGTTTGTTTCTCGAACCAATCAGCGGACCAAGGATCGCAATTTTCCGTTTTTTCCGTTTTTTTACGAAATTGTTCTATATATAAATATTTCAAATTTATGCATTCAAACACAGTTTTTCCCGATTTTCCGTTTTTTTCTTGGGTGAATTGCGATCCCTGCAGCGAACTATTTTTCGTACTTATCTAAGTCTTGGTCTTCCTGGCCTATATCAATCCAGCACTGATCCAGACTCATGAAATTTCTTTGCTCAAAGGTCACTGTATTATCAAAGAGCTGTTAGGTGCATGTACTTGTAGAGTGCTAACACACACTCACACAGAAAGTGCCAATGAGAAAATATCAATTACGTAGATGAATATTTTTCTAATTTAGCAATTGTGTGTAGAAAAAGATGTGACAAACATGCAAAAAGTTCTAAATATAGCAGCTTGCAATTCTTGAACGTTGCCTGTTTTCTACCACCTACGAGCGAATCTATTGTAGCATCTTTCAATCGAATATTTATTTACCTAACATGAAATACAGAAGATTCATTTACAAAACTTTTTGTAAAAGGACTTTTGCATATGTGTTCTATTAACATGTATATCCCTTACATGTGTTCCATCAATACATTGAAGTATGCTATTCACATTTCATAATAGAATGAAGTTTTCTCATAAATTAGAAATTAAAATAGAAACAATAAATGTTGAGTATCATACGTTAAGTGAGGCTGTCCGCATCTGTTTCGCAGTGAAATTCTCGAAGGGCCCAAAAATTTTCACATAAACTAGTTTATATTCCAAACTCCACTTTCTGAAAACTATGTAAGCAAGATAAATCTTGACTTTGGATTTCACATTGTTGTAAATATCATTGATACATCATTCACTTTTTAATTGAATGTCTTCTACTTCCACTGATACTGATAATGCAAGCAGGATGGGTAAAAATTCTTCCGTCATAAATGCGTGATTTTGACAAGTCAAAGCTTATTACCGATCAAGTCGAAGAATTCAATCACTTGTCATACCACTAGTTACTGGTCAAAATTCGCTGATCAAAATAAACTTGTCAACTTGTCAACTGATCATGTCGAAGAATTGAAATCACTTGTTACTTGTCATTTGTCACTAGTCATAGCGCATGATCAGTGACCGAAGAATTGCCCCCTGAAGTGTGGTTTTTATCGAACACCTATCATAATAATCAAACCCTAAATAATCCATTTACAAGATTGTGGGTCGAAATGTACCCATTTTTTCATATGAGGGTAGAATAGCACAGAATTGTAGAAGTTTGGGCGACGGATGTCTGGACCATGGCTTATTACCACATTTTATTCAGAAGTCTTTCAAGTGATCTAGCGGCCATATCAAATATACAATAAGTGCCAGATGAAATGCTGATTGGTGAGAGCACTCTTTTGATGGTCCCGAAACTGTTCTTGCTGTTATAATATAATCAAATGTTTCAATAAATCTTCCACTCCCATATGATATTGAGTTGCACATCATTTGATTGTGAAAGTTATTTTCTGCAAAGCTATCTATTCCAGCTGTTATTTCACTTAATTTCAAGTATTAAAAGTACTTGATAAAGTGATTAGCGATCCTCAGTATACAAATATGAGACATAGCCTACATGAATTTTATTGAAGTGAGGTCATCCAATTCGTTCGATGCAATAAAATCTGCATCATTTGCCTACATCAGAGAAAATTGAAGATATCACAATATTGACCACAATTTTTTGAATATTAATCACAACACTGACTTTCAATAATGTATTTGAATTTCTTGTCGAAAGAGTAGCTGCTGTATCAACATGATATTTCAAAAAATGAACGAGTAAGCTGAAATATCTACAGCTGCTGACCAAATTTTATAGGCAATGATCTACGCCTGATACTGCAGATTAAGAAACTGATATTAAAGACATAGACTTTTACTCATTTGTCCCTGAAATAAAGAACCTGTGTCAGCGCCATTTCTCAACTTTTCAGTAGATCAAAAAATAACTTTGAAGAGACAGGGAAAATCTTTCTGTTAAAGAAATTCACCTTATTGTTTGTGTATACTTTGTAAGCTAGAAAGCATATAAACGACGCTTGCGCCACTACTTTAATGTAGTAAAATTTGATTGACAAGTACCCTGTGTAAAAAAATGCATCGGTCCATTAATGGCCGATTGCCGTCGCATTGGGTGAGTGTCGATGGTGAACGTCACTGCCGGCTGACAGATGGCAAGGTGATGGTAAAATTTTCTCTCTTTCTCCCTCTCCTAATTGCAAGACTAAGGTCTGTACATCAATCACAATTACGTAAGAATCCTCTTCACATCCGTGTTCACACACCTCTCCACTAGAGTAAATAACTTCGTCAATCGCCTGCCAAACTAATGATACAACCGGCCTTCATTCAATGAGTCACATAACAGAGGATGGGAGCGGAGAGAAACTGTATACTGGATCCAGGCGTCATTCATTTGCTCCCGGACTATCGTGCGTGTTTTCACTTTCATCAGTTAGCTCAGCACCAGCGTTAATACATGTAGCTACATCGTTCTGTGGTCTTAAGCATGAATTTTCAAAGCTTTTAACGACACCTCCAGCTATTCATTCGTGTTTTGGAGATTTAGAGGATTCTGTCGTATTTCGACGTTCACAACCAATTTTCGTATTATACCGGCGCTTTTTTTTCATTTTGGAAATAGTTCTCCATCTTCATCGCTACACGTTTTGATTCACATCTTTTCGACTCATCGATAGTCTCTCCATCTTCGCTGAAAACCATTAAGTTGATGTGATTGATATTATTGCCGAAAAGTCATTTGAAGTGATTTCAAAAATTTTTAAGGACCTGTTCACTAGTCAATTGCGTCATACTGCAATTAGATCTGCGTAATTTTAAAAATCAGACAACTGCAATTTATGATATTCACTTTTCATACATGTAGCATGTAATTCGTGTATTCGCTATAGCTCGCAAATGTGGTAATCGGAAAAAACATTTCTGTCCATCTATACATACCTATGCATCTATACATACCGGAATGATGTAACAGACTATGAAATTGAATTACTAGAATGTGTGTACAATATGTTAAGAAATCTCTTAAATAATAAATTTTAGCGATAAATGTAAAAATACTTCGGAAGATACAATAGATGGACAGAAATGTTTTTTCCGATTACTGCATTTGCAAACTATATCGATAAAATATAGACGTAAAATATAAAAAACTTTTTCGAATGTTGGATTGAACGTAAATGTCGTCTTTCAAACTCCAAAAGTCAGTATACTTAAATCTAAAAGATAAAACACCAAAGTTGTTGAAGTCATGTCTTTTGTATCAATTCACATGTCAGGTTGATCCTGATGCCCAAAAAGGCAAAAATAGGCAAAAAGACGATTTCACCAACGAATAAGTGAATACATAAAAGGTAACACGGCAGTAAGCACTCACTTAAGTAGATGTACTGCATGTAGCAATAATACACAACTGCTTTGAAGTTGAATATCAAGGTAGAATTAACTCAGAATTCTATTAGAATCATTGAAGCTATCAAAATAAATGAAAAATTACCTACATTGAATAGAGCATTAGTATATAGCGGAAAATCAGTGTTTCTAAAAATCTTTTACTAAAATTACAGTAGAATACACGAATTACACGTCACATGTATGAGAAGTGAATATCATAAATTGCTATTGTTTGATTGTTAAAATTATATGCATACAATTGTAGTATGACGCAATTGAACAGTGAACAGACCCTTAAGTGCAGTATTTTTTAATGAAAGCAATTCACTTTACATGTATAATATGAGTTTCATTGATTCTTTCATTTTTAAGTACTGTTCAAAACCTTAAATTCGGTAGCTTTGAATCCTGATGGATGCTTTGATGCATCCACCGAACTCAAAATTACACTTGCTTGAGCTTCGATCGGCATTTCCATTATTTCTTATTGGTTGTAAAGTATCATGAAAATTAGTGCTCGTCTGAGTGCATTGAAAGTTCGAGACCATCACTCTCTCGTCCTCTGGTGGAATGTAACAGAACGCTACTTGAATGCATCCGTAATAATTATTATACCTGATGTTACTATTTATATATTATGTATTTATTAACTATATTATATATGATAAAATACAATTATTATAACATGGGTATTATCGAGTTGTCTCAATGCTGCAGGGGCAGGTTTTCATGCAGGATTTGTCGTTGGTATATTAATGGCATTTAGGGCGACAGTTTGATGGCGTCAGGGCGTCATTGGCCCGACATCGACGAATCAGGAACCATAACTGTGTCGACCCAATGTCGACGCGACGCTGATGGCCCGGCAACGTTTTTTTCACAGGGTACCTAGGGCCTAATCTTATTAGACGAGTGTTTACTACAAAAGGTGACTGGTGACTGCGTATGCTTTTTGTCTGGTTTCAATCATATTATCAGGGTTCCACAATATGATCTCGCTGGGTTCTGATTACCTGTGTTCTATCTGATTATTTTCATTGATGGGATAGAGGGTTCCATTTGAGGACGGTCTCTATCCTAGAAAATAAGTCAATTGACTTGTCAGTTGTGATAAAATTTTATATCAAAGATTAAAATCATTTAAATCGCATAGTGATAAATCCATTTCTCTTATCTCATTTTTTGAATCATCACAACTGGAATTCAAGAGGAAGACAAGCTAGAAAAATAATTAAATTGCCGGGTGCATTTTGAAAGCGCCACGAAGATTTTCTAATCACAATTGAATGATCATATTGATATCTTAAATGATAATTGCATATTTATCGCCTAACCCCTCAAATCCTCGGTTCAGAAAATATACAATGGTGCTGATATACGAAAAGTGACCGCCAAGAGATTTTTTCTCCCAATATAGTCAGCAGCCACGACCGTGGGTCGTTCAATACCCACGGTATCAGGAGTGTGCCAGTATTCGATAGCCGATACCCATCACTGAGGTCTCTGGCTGTTGGAAACTCCACACCCGAAATTACTAAATCAGTCTAACTATCCGGTACTAGATACTCGAATTCAAAAAAATTACTCGCACAGCACTGCACGACATCACTGTCAATATTGATTTCAAAATTAGAACCAAAATTAGTTTCTGCTTAAGATTTTTCTACCAATAGTCCTTCAGCTACTTTTAATTTTCATAAGTAACTAACATGTGTATATTCTAAAATAGAACTGAAATTCGCTGACGATTACGACAAAGCGAAGTTTTCTTTCACGACTTTGAGGCCTCACAATATGCTCACGGTGAACTGCAGTATCACCGCAACGACAATAGAAAATAGTGTGGCCACAATGACAAAAGCATGAATACGCTAAATTTAGACTACCATAAAAATAATTATAGGATTCAATTAATAAAATGTGTCATTCGACAGTGCACCACGATAAATCCAGAAAACAATTCTACTTCAATATCACCGGTAAATCAGAGGCAGGCAATAGTCTAAACTCTTTGAAAGGGTGCATTAAACTAGTTGTTGCTAGATAATCCATGTGCAATGTGCATTTTAGATGTTGTCTTTAACTTTTGATAACAAAGTGTCTTAAATTCAAACATGGTGTAGATTCATATGTTCACAGTTTCGAGCACCATTTTGTGGCGTGCTTATATTCATAGTAACTATGGAGACAGAGATTACTCAGGTAGGTTGAAATGTTGTTGAAGATATGCAGTTCAAAACATTTTTTAAGAGGAATGCCTAATTTTCAAGAAAAGTGATAAGACGTGCCTGCCCACAGCTTCAAATGTCGCATAACCAGCGACACATTTGTCACATAAGCATTGCCTATGTATCAATGATATCAGCAGAAACAAAGCTTCATGTTGAGTCTCAGATGTGCGGATACACCCAGAAATTAGCATGTTGTCATATGATTGTCGTAAATCAATGATTTGTAGAAAAAATATACTCTGAATTTTACTCGTACTAGTCAAAAACTCGAAATTTGCTCATCACAAAATGTCACGTAAGCGACGGCAATGTTGTTGAGATTATGGATTATTGGATGCAATTGATCACTTTTGAATCACACGTAGTGGCAATGCTTCCTTACGACAAAAACTCTTTCACTATATTATCCTTTCATACTAAAAAAAGCTCAACCACTAAACACAACTAACTAAAGCACAGTGGCGACCGAAATAAAGGATATTCATTTCCTTAATAGTGATTGCAGTGTTCACGTTAACATCCTCATTCTTTGCACAATTGACGCATCATCCACAAGCACTGCCTTTGGATGATGTGGATTCCGATGGCGGTTTTTTCGCGAACTTCTTTACTACCAAGTCCCACTCAAACTCAGTAATGTACTAATTAGAAGATTAGCGTAGAGTTCCCATTGCGATGAGAAAATTGTAGGTTTATCCAACTTCCTCAATATCAAATACATGTAATTTAAATTCTGATGGACTTAGATATAATTGTACAGTAATTGTGCATTATCATATTTTGAATCATTATTAATTATAATGTCAAGAATATTAAGTAATCATAATATAATATATAATGCCTCCATATTATATTGACAATAATATTTACATCATGAAAATTGAATCATTATAAACTTTTACTAAATAACTGCCAGCAAGTGTATGAATAATTAGAAAAACCACTAACAAGTATTTACAGTAAACACACTGACATAACAGCTTCACATATAAAATGACAAAAATTAAGTTAAACATCGTGCTATTGCAAATGAGGTATGTACACGATAGCCGAGTCTTACAAACACAGTAGATAAAACATTGGTATTACTTTACTTTAAGCGGCATATTCATTGCTGAACTTCGGCCGACCCATTGGAGATGGCACGCCACAGTTTTCGCTCACGCGTTGCGCAGTTCAATTCGTACATGTTGAGTCCGGTCCATTTCATGATGTTGTTGACATACTGCGTCCTGGGCCTTCCTCTGCGCCGGTTGCCCTCCATGTTGCCTTGCAGGACAGTTCTCGTTAAAAGGCATCCTCCCTCCCTGCACTGATGACCGTAGAAGGAGAGTTTCCTTTTCCGAATGTGTCGAAGTAACATAGGGGTAGTGGCCAGTTGCTCGAAGATGCTGGCATTCGTTCGGTGCTCTCTGTAATTTATGCGCAACATTCTCCTCCAGAACCACATTTCGGCAGCTTCGATGTGTTTCTCGTCTGTAGTTTTCAGCGTCCATCCTTCCGCTCCATATGATAGAATTGGCCACACATTGGTATATCTATTATAAATATTGGAAGATTTACTTGAAAGGATAATCATTGTTTGATAGACACTATTAATTTACTTTTCGGACAAAATCCTCTTTGGATTTTGTAATGCATGTCAAATCAGAGAAGCCCATTGCATGCTGGCACTTATGGATGGCAACCGTTGAAACATAAATGATTAAGATATTGAATACTTGATTTTTTGATGCCTTTGGTCTGACAATCTGAGCACAAATTACAGATTGACTGAGTAGCATTCAAAAACTCAAGATATCAAGTAAGACCTTCAATAGCGAGATGTTTGTTCCTTAAATGTTATACAGTCTTTTCACTACATGTAAATGTTGCCGTTCTTGTTACTCACTGTCACTTCCAAACAATCTAGTTCTTTTTAAATTTTCTTTTCCTCTTTCTTTGTCCTCTTGCGACCGCCTACGTTCGCTACGGCCACCATACCGGTCTTTTGCGTTTTTGAAAAAAATGGAAATTAATTTTTCCACTTCCTGTCTCGTAACACTCAGAAACAAGTGAATCGTAGATGCTGAAAAAGAACACCGTTAATATTGATGTAATACAAAAGCACTTTTTTATTTGTCAATTTCTTCTACAACTACTTCTAAATGTATAGTACGTAAAAAGTACTCTTCGCGAATTGAAAATCACAGTTACAATCTCCTTGTAATTCGCCGCAGCAGTTTCAATTGCATTTGCTAATTTCACGCTAATAAATTGATATAGAGTTCCGTCTTCCATCTCATGACAAATTTAAACTGCAATAGTACCATCTACAAAATGTCATAAAGGACAAAAACTTTAATAACATCAGATCGGTGCGTTATTTCCAAATAAAATTCCCGCATGCCCCGCCATTTATGTTTTCTCCGAATCAAAACATTAGGTCTCACCACTCACAAAAGCCCCAACAATCCATTCTAAAGTACCTTCTTCCCTATCTATGATGGCAAACAAAATGAAGTATGATGAAGAATGCCCTTATCTCCACGAAAACTTACATCATTTTCTGACGACAATAGAGTGGAAGTTCGGCGAATCAAGTCAGTTGAAGCCTGAGAATGTTGTTGAAGCTGACATCACACACATGCACAAATGTTTTCAGACTGATACAATCCATGTACAACCCTACGTCTGACTCACAGTCATCATGGTGCGAGTTAAGGTTTGCAGCTGTGACATTCGGTTGATCGATTGACAGTCTGACACATAATTGGTATTCATGCTACAAGAAGCAGGCCAGACTCGGAAATCAGACAACAAAAAGTGGCAGGTGTTTTAACATTTGACGGGTGTTTACCGGGAAAGTTAGTAAATTACCATAGACCTATTTTACACTCACATGAACTACACGTACTACCTCAGAATACGATAGTTTTTACATATAAGAGAGTTTTTTACATGAGACTCAATTTTAAGTCTCAATGAGAACAGCATGTGCTAGTGAATGACAGCACTTGCTTTATTGGAACTTCAATCATTTCAATCATTAGACAAATCTGAGAACGTGGGGATACTTTGTCATGTTTGTTGTTTGTGGATGTTTTGTCACTGTTTTGCTATGTGTTGTATCTAGGTTTGCCAACTCCCTCGGATGAAAATGCCAGACGTTCAATTTCATATATTACCATTTCATTTCAATAAAGCCAAAAGACATGCTGGAAATATACACTCCGGTGCATGTGCAATGTGCCTACAAAAGAGAAAAAATCGAAGAGAAAAAGATCTGAATACCTGAATTAATCATTTCCTTATTCGTAACAATGATTTCATACAAAGACTAAGAACAGACTCAAGAATAGAAGTAAATTATATAACTCTTTTTTTTAATTCATAACAATTTCCTCATCAAATCTGAGATAATGCCAAATGCCTGCTATACTTAAATTAAATTGGTTGCCACTCTTAGTACCGGTCAAAAGCTTTTGGTTTCTTTAGAGCATATTTGTAAAACTCATCACACTGAATGTCGAAACTTAAGCAAATACACACCTAGCTCTCGACAAAATTATCAGTTATTATTCAGTTCATTTTTTATGGCAGAAAATGGCAATGTTTTGCGTAGTGATTTCTTCAGTATTTTCATGAGAAATTTTTCCCATTAATTATGGGAAATTATAATATAAAAAAACAAATAATGACCATAAAATCGAAATCCCTCGATGAAAAATGTTCATTTTGGTCTTAAAAAATTCAGAATATTTTTCTATAACATAAAATGGCAACCGTTTGTTTCGTGAATTTTTTTTCGATAGCTCCTCTTGTATTGTTGTGTCATTAATTAGAGCTCAATATAGAAAAAACGAAAAATTGCTCTAAAATCAAAATCCCTCGATGAAATATTTTCGCTTTGGTCTTAAAAATCTCAGAATAGTGCTCTCTAACAGAAAATGATAACTGTTTGTTTAGTGAATTTTTTTGGTAATCCGACCCATTTGGGCACACCGTGGGCATACACGAATCTAAATTATGAACTGAACAAAGGAATTTTAGGTTGAAATCTTCGCTGTTATATTGCTTTGCGCCTGTGCCGCAAAAATATAATGGTCTACTAGAAAATAGGAATGATGATGTTCTATTTGAAATTCTAGAAATACTCGTAGGTCTATTCTCTAGATAATTCATAGCTTTATAATGGTTCAGTGACCGCATTTGATCGATCTTAAATGGATTAAATTGGCATCATCCGCGCTGGAAGGTGAAGGATTACATCGCTATCTGTTCTAAATATTATTCAATTCGTTTTAATTTCATTCATTGTTAATTTGTATCAGTGATAATTAATTATTATAATATATGTAATAAAGATATTTTGATAGATAAATAAGAGAAAGTGACATATCGCACATGTATGTAAACTAAACAACACAGTATAGTAACAAACATTTTCATAATATGCCTAGAAATAGAAATAAAAGTATATCCTTATCATAGAATACATTAACTTTTCATTCGAGTACTCGAGTACTCGAATCAATTACTCGAGTAATACTCGAGTATCACTATGCGAGTAATGCCGAACACTAAAATAGACCTCTTCCTTTCAAACAGATCGCTCGGAGAAATAGAAATCATATCGGTGTTTATGTCCATTCCAGTTTCAAATGCCTTTGTTGAACGAGTTTTCTCGGTGATGGAAAAAGTCGGTGATGGAATGATAGCTGTTTGTTTAGTGAATTTTTTTGGTAATCCGACCCATTTGGGCACACCGTGTGCCATTATACTTCAATAAGGAAAAAAAGCAATGGTATGCCACTTTTTTCTTAATCATCTCTAACTCAATATCTCTACATCTCTTTATAACAGAATCTTTAATCAACGTTCTACAAATTTTTGGATAGGAAATGAAGTAATCGAACGATCTTTGGCTTCAGTCTGTTTCGTTTCTCAGTGACGATTTGACCAGCCGTAGAAAATGCTCTTTCTGAACTTACAGACGTAGCCGGAAATCCCATGTAAAATCGGCTGATCTTTGCCAACAGCTGATGTTTTGTCTCATTCACTTTCCACCATGATAGCGGATCTTCTGTAATAGGTATTTCTGCTTCTGCCAAATGCAGATCAAGCAAGTGTTTCGATTGACTCTTTTGTTTGCTACTATTTCCAGTTTCAGTGATAAATGTACCATACAGTACTTCCAGTTCCGATGGTATAGTTGAATCTTTTGTCGAGCTGTCGACGGCCATTTCTTCTCTGTTTCCTTCAATTTCTAAAAGTGAATCCAATTCAGCTCTCACAGACTTGTATGCCTTTCTTCGTGCGGTTTCTGAAAAAAATGGAAGGGTTTTGAAGCGAGGATCTAGCACACATGCAACCTCCATCACATTCCTGATGTCATCCTCAAAAAATCTTTTTTCTAGATACTCACAAAATGTTTTTTTCATTTCTATTATAAATTTCTCGTCATTGTCTTTTGAGTGCATCGTGTTTGTCAGTAAATTTATAACGACAGGATAAATTGAAGATAAAGTGACGGACTTCTCTGCACTCATTTTGGTTGATATAAGATGAAGTGGTCGGAGAACAGAAACAATTACTTCAGCCTTCGACCAAAAATCAGCTGAAGGTATTTCTTCTTTGTTTTCAAGCATTACGTGGATAATAGTCCGGGAGCCAGCGTGAAGTTGTGCAGGGAACGAGGTAGTACATAAAACTTTCACATAGCATAGTACACCTCTAACCTACTGCAAAACTTCGCGTCTGCCGGATCAGATCATTTGCTTTTCAGTAATAGAAAGGATAACACAATCCTATGTATTTCCAGTGGTAAAATTGTGACATTTAAGGTGTTGATTCCATTTTTTCGAATTTTTGCTCATAAAAGTTACACAAATTGGTATTTTGTTGAACTGGTTATTATAGAAATCATCTACAGATCATGATCTTTCAAATGAGTTATCATTCAGTGACAGAGGATGAAGTAAAGTGTACAAACAGACACTTTTCGTTAAAGTATATCAACAATTTTCCTGAAATTTCTATGTTAAAATTTGCAGTTACACCAATGAAAAGTGTCTGTTTGTACACTTTACTTCATCCTCTGTCACTGAATGATAACTCATTTGAAAGATCATGATCTGTAGATGATTTCTATAATAACCAGTTCAACAAAATACCAATTTGTGTAACTTTTATGAGCAAAAATTCGAAAAAATGGAGTCAACACCTTAAATGTCACAATTTTACCACTGGAAATACATAGGATTGTGTTATCCTCTCTATTTCTGAAAAGCAAATGATCTGATCCGGCAGACGCGAAGTTTTGCAGTAGGTTAGAGGTGTACTATGCTATGTGAAAGTTTTATGTTCTACCTCGTTCCCTGCACAACTTCACGCTAGCTCCCGGACTATAACAGGTTTCCCCACCGTGTCACAACTTCTTGTTTTAACTTTCGGAAAGGTATGTGATCTAATTTTTCCGACGCTCTGACTAAGGACAATGTTTGAGAAGGGGAATGATGAAAATGTCCCACTATTTTTCTGGCTTGCCGAAGGTTTTCAACGATTTCTTCTTGCTTTAACGCATGTACAAGGGCGCACTGCAAGATATGAGCAAAGCAGTTGATCAAAATCCTGAAGTTCATAATTGCGGTTGCTTTTCTCATATTCGCCGCACTATCGAAGAAACTTCGCGCATTTCGAAGATAGCTCCCACGATGATGAAAGAGTAGATATTGTCAAGCTAAGAAAAGATTCGGCTTGGTTCGATGTCCAAATGTCAGTGGTCACTGCACAAACAGTTTCGGATGAACAGTTCTTCACAAAATCCTTGAAATCTTGGTTTTCCACAATGTTTAATGACTCATAATGTCTCGCGATGAATTTGATGAGTCTTTCACTACATGATTGAGAATCAAAAGAAACCTTATTTCTTGGTGTTGACTTCACAAAAACATTCAATGACGAAGCTGATGCTGTTGATGCTCTAGAGTTCTTTAGATCATGAAAATGTTTCAAATGGTTCCATAAATTTGTCGTCGATGAACAGAGAGTTAATATATGATTGGGGTTCTTAAGGCATACTGCTTTACCAGTCGATGTATCGCGTCGGAAATGTTTCCAAACATCAGACTTCTTCGTCGGCGCCATAATGATCAACTGAAGAAATCAATCCTCAATTTCATTCGGATGTCTGTAAGAAAAGCGTCACCCGTTGCGCAGCATATTTAGCCAGGGGAGCGGTACAACTGCGAATAAAAACCATCCGATGTTTCTACGTCATAAATCACGTGATTTATTCACAGACCTAGGATTAGGGAAGACTGCCTTTTTTCATTCATTCACCGTTGCTTGCGCTGAAGCCGCAAAATTTTTGTTTACATCGACGGCCGCTGAAAATACTTGGGCAAGAAGTTAGAGTTGGCCACCGGCAAAACATGAAAGATCGGTAAATGATAATGTTTTGCATGAATTGCATCATGCTATATTTTGTTTAATTGCTAAATTGACAAATGTGTGACAACTCGAGCATGTAACATTTCGCTCCATTTCCCCATCTGACATCCGTACCCACGGTGTGTCAGAACGGACGAAAAAATTCAAAAAATATATCATCGCCGGAATAAAGTTTTTTAGTTTTAGGATGTCTCCACATTACAAAAATGCAAAAAGGAAAAAAAATCAATGACCAGTTTTTTGTAATAGGCCATTTTTCAAAATGGCGTCAAAATGGCGATATTTAGATACATTTCACTGAGTCACACGCTTTCTACTCTACAGAGGCTTCTAACTATCACAACTATACACAAGAATTGCAGAAATTGATTCAAAATTTGTCTTTGCCTTTTTGGCTGTTAATATTTGGATTATGATATGGATAATTTATGAAAATTTATATTCAAGAATAAAAAAATGACGTTCATATCGAAATATCGTTATGATATAGTTTGTATAATGTATGTTTATATAGACGATGTCGAGCCTTCTTGTTGCCTTAACAATTTATTGGATTTAAAGTCTAAATTGACAAGTATCACTTTACAATGTCAATTAACAGTAGATGATGCCTCTGACTGATGCCTAGGTTCAAAAACGGTTATCGATCTATTCCTCAAAGAAAGTTTACTTAGCTAGTCTTTCAATTTGTATTTATAAGTAGAGGCGCGCCTACTCTATAACTCAATAATGCTTCAATAGTGCTTAGAGTTTTCTTTGTAATCTTAGTTACTTGTACAATTTTCCATCTAATACAAAAACTATGTTTTTGTATACTAAAAATCTCATTACAAACATTGAACGAATATAAGAATAACATTAACGCAGTAGCCTACAATTAGGAAATACATGAAAATCAAAGATGCTGGCTGTTATATCGTCGTACCGAGTCCAGTAAGCGACTTCGGTAGATAGGATGATCAGTCGAATTCACTCGGTAATTGTTCCACATAGATAAAAAATCATGATGAATGCTTTCACTAGTTTGCTCACTGAACGCTGCAAGTCCACTGCTCTTCATGTCACAAAAATCAGAAACGTGAAAAAATATTGCGTGGATTTTTGGGGTGATAGGAGCATTTTCCAAATGAAGATAGCTTCTCATGAAGCTTTGTATGTGTTTTTTGTAATCTTGTGACAGATGCCATCCAAAACACGCATTGACAACGTTATTCAAACAACGAAGTGTTTCAACATAAGGTAAACAATTCAATGGACAGATTGATTGTAAAATATCAACATTAGTCAATAGCTTCTTCGTAGCATTTCCAGAAAACGTACCACCATGTCGCTGCTCTTTTTGAACATGCAACATTTTCAGCCAATTGTCACTTTCAGGCCAAACTGAAGTCATAGTATTAAATACGGACAGAAACGCACCAGTCATCAGATGGAGTTCCGGTGGAGGGATTATCTCAAGAACCAGTGTTCCATCGATATCACCCTTGATAACGGACGGGTGTATCACATTACCATGCTTTTTGGCAACTTTTTTAATCTCCACCAGAACTATAAAATGACCAAAACTTTAATCGTAAGTCTCCAAATGTTCTGCTTTCTCCTCGTTCACTCAGGTGATGTCTGTCACTGTTGCACCAAGCGCACGGATGAAGGCTTCCCTGCGCCATTAATTTTGTAAGAATATTACAAAGTTTCATATCGGTTGCGATGGTAAATGGCATGTCAATCTTGTTAACACCAACAGTCGTCCAAATGTTGATAATGTTCATATATAGTCCGGGAGCTAGCGTGAAGTTGTGCAGGGAACGAGGTAGTACATAAAACTTTCACATAGCATAGTACACCTCTAACCTACTGCAAAACTTCGCGTCTGCCGGATCAGATCATTTGCTTTTCAGAAATAGAGATGATAACAAAATCCTATGTATTTCTAATGGTAAAATTGTGACATCTGAGGTGTTGACTCCATTTTTTCGAATTTTTGCTCATAAAAAATGTACAAGTTGGTATTTTGTTGAACTGGTCATTATAGAAATCATCTACAGATCATGATCTTTCAAATAAGCTATCATTCAGTGACAGAGGATGAAGTAAAGTGTGCAAGCAGACACTTTTCGTTGGTGTAACTGCAAATTTTAACATAGAAATTTCAGGAAAATTGTTGATATACTTTAACGAAAAGTGTCTGTTTGTACACTTTACCTCATCCTCTGTCACTGAATGATAGCTCATTTGAAAGATCATGATCTGTAGATGATTTCTATAATGACCAGTTCAACAAAATACCAACTTGTACATTTTTTATGAGCAAAAATTCGAAAAAATGGAATCAACACCTCAGATGTCACAATTTTACCATTGGAAATACATAGGATTTTGTTATCATCTCTATTTCTGAAAAGCAAATGATCTGATCCGGCAGACGCGAAGTTTTGCAGTAGGTTAGAGGTGTACTATGCTATGTGAAAGTTTTATGTACTACCTCGTTCCCTGCACAACTTCACGCTAGCTCCCGGACTAATAACATTCCGGAACATCAGGGACAATACCAATTATGAATGTACGTTTCACTCCAGAATCAGCAAATCGACTTTTCGAGATCGACGAAGGATCAAACAAAGAAAGGCTCACTTTTACAAAGCCTCCACCACCGTCGATGCCAATTCGAACATGACTAGAAATATCATCTAATTGTCTTGTCTCTCTGATATAATCAATCAGGGGCTTTAAATTATTGCAACAAACAAAGGGTCTTGGGATTTTTTCGTGATTCGACGTTGATGTATAAAACGTAGACTCTTTGACTTCAAAAAAGTTATCAAGTTTTGTGGTTTTTTTCATACAACTTGTCTTTCAAATATGGTTCAACAGCATGTCTAGACTTCGTTGTCTTTCGTATATTTTCGGCCAAATATAAAGTTGCACGCGTGGAAAGATTCAAATCATTTTGAATAACAGACATGTCACCACTTGACAGTACGAATTTCGACGACGTTGGCTGAGCCTCTGGAGAATGTGATAGGGAGCGTGCTTTCACTATTTGCAAATGGTCTGACGACGTCATTGAAGAATCAATAAGATTCGAGATGTTATTCATTGCGTTTCTTTTGGAGGCACACGAATTATAATTATGACTACAACCACTATAAAGCTGGGTAAAGCATTGAGAACATATTTTGATCTTCTTTGGAATATTGTTGTTGGGAGCTGAAGGTCGACCAGGATTCTTCTTCAGCTTCACTGCGGCTTGCATATTCAATTTTGCTACTTCGCATATTCTGCATGAACAATTTTGCTTTGATCGAGGGTCTTGTGGGCGACGTGGATCATAATTATCGACGAAGGGTATTTCAAAGTCGTCATATCCATTGCGTTTTTTTGAAAGAATGAAATAACAGCCGTTTCAAAGTGATGCAGGAAAATCAGGATGACTAATGTCGTATCCTTCAATCACATAGTCATTAATCGTTGAAATGTCTGTTGCTGAAAGCTTTCTAGATCCTTTTCAGTAACAAACGACGCAAACTTTGTAACGACATCGTTCGTGATCAAGAGCTAGGGCAGTTGCCATTACGTACGGAAGATCGAAGTAGAATAACGGAATCAGCGCTCATTGCAGACAACGATATAACAGGCGTGTATATATCGACGCAGTTATGTAAAACTATCGTAAGTGCATTTTCGTCATTTTTCAAGAGAGACAAAATAAGATTTTAACAATTATTGTTTCATGCATTTCACTTATCTAGTGCAACTTCCTTCAATTCTAGTAGTCCGATATGCTTAATATTGATATAGTGTTGTCGTATGCAATGTTTTTCATGGCATCATATGTTTACGATGGACAGGGTCAAATCGAAACAGACACTTACGATAGTTTTACATAACTAATAAAGAAAAATTCTGCAGATACGATACTTTACAAAACTGCTAAATATACTTTGTTTACCATTTTCAACATATTCGATCTCTCTTTCTCTCTCTTATGTATACGATAGACTATCTCATACGTAGCTACATGTAAGATAATATCACATCGACCACGAAACGTCGTTGAATAAATTCGTCCAATTTCAAATTTGTTTGAATAGGCTTATTGGCATCTACATTGCACAAATCAATATACACTTTCGGAAGTCCATGTTGCACTTGCGGTAAATCAGTGATAGAGACAATCTTTTAATGATATTTGTTAATGTTGTAAATTCCCCGAAACGTCGTGATTTAGGTATTTAATTCATATCAGCTATCTGTGTTGCCTAAAGACCAGCGACTTTATGAAATAATCGTATCACCATTTTGTTCTAAGCTACAGATATTACAGATTTATTGCATAATGACTATTTGTTAACAAAGAAACGAAACGTTGTACCTTGGTAAGCGAAACGTTGAACATTCTAATCTTAACTTATTTTCCAGGCCAAGTCGGCAAGTAAAAACGATTTATTTGGAAACAATGTTATTGTACAATTTGATGATTAGAAAGCAGTTTGCTTAACGATATTCAAATTCTCATTCAAGCAATCATTCAATGTTATCAGCAGCATCACAAGTGTTCAAAAGGTGATAGAAATCGTGATGAAGTTGAGGTATGACATCATTTCGCACAATTTGGCTAGATCACGTTTTTTCTCCACGGATATACCCTGGGGTGGGGTTTTGACTTGCAAATCACATCGATTTCTCCTTCGCAAAAGTTCTACTGGCTCTAAGGCGTCGGTATTGTAAGTATCGGCTACCTCTAGGATGGAGGGTTTTTTTGACGCGAATCCATTTCGCCTGAGAAATCAGCATTTGCGAACCATTTTCGTAATATACTTTCGAGCGAAAATAATTTTGATTGGCCTTGTTCCAATCGAGGAATTCTTCTTTTTTCATTTCGTTAACTTTAAAGTTCTGCTTTCCTATTTTGGATGTTCTTAACACTCCTACCCATTGTTGGGGGGTGAAATTTTCAAAATTCCGGCTGTTGCGTTCCACGGCTGCATGCATCACGTCGCCTTCGTTTTGACTATGTCCCGACTCAAAAAATATCAAATTAACTTCCTCAACTCGTTGGGATGTTTCTGTGAAGTGCAACAGCATTGATAGTATGGCATAGTTCCTGTTCTGACTGCAAGTTGCGTCACTGAAAGCGTGCAATGTTTTAGAATTGCAATTTTGGTCAGCATCATTGAAGTATTGCATAAGGCAAGTACATACTTCATTGGCCCCCTTGCCTGCAGTCCGTTCATCCCAAAAGTAACATGAGCCATGTCTTGTTCCATAATTGTAAATCGTGAAATTGTAGCAAATAAGCTTCCTTGAATAATAGAATAAGGAAGCATCACCTTTAGGACAACTCAGTTGAGCCTCAAAATCAAAGACAATTACGGTTGTCCCATCCATCTCCATAGCTTTGGATTTTGCGTCATTCTTCAACAAGCGGGCTTCAGTCTTCCGTGTTAGATGAGCCAAATTGTCTTCAACATCCTGATCAGTTTTAATTGTATTATTCTTAGAAGATTCACATGCTTCTTTGGACTGTGAATGGAAATATTCAATCCCATGAAAACTTTTTTGTAAGTAGATAATGTGGATGGACATCTACTGAATCCTTGTACAATTCGTAGCATTTCTTGATGGAATAATCAGATGGAAGGTATAGACGATTGCTGTCAACCCTGGAATGCAACGATGGCAAAAGTGGCAACGATCTGATGTGGGAGATGATTTGATTTCTTTTCATTTCATATTCATCATGTCTGTGATGCCTTTGTCTTCCTCGATTATCTGGTCCCATAGTGCCTGTGGGAGACACTTTTTTAAGAGAAGCTTTGACGACCTGCTCGGAAATTCCGAGAGTGTCTAGGAAGAAAGTTTTGCAACTGTGTGGATCGTTTCATTGGTTTTGAGCGTGTAGATAAGTGAATTTGATCGTCTATTTTGTTTGTTGGCATTACGCTGTTTTGGTAAATTTTCAACTCTAGACATTATAAAATTTCTTTGTTGCGTGACTCATCCTAGCATCCAATAATGATGGAATATGTTCTCCCTATCCTGTTGTTCGACTTTCTGATGACATTTTTCCCTACAAGATAGTCCACAACCTTGTTTCATCTTTCTCCTTTCTCTCTTTACATTTTCATTTGAAGCTTCGTACGAGTCTCCTCTCTGTCGTCTCTTCTTATTCTCCTCTCTGGTCCAAGATCTCTTTCGCTTCCTTCCCCGATCTTTCTTCTCCGAAAGAACAGCATCATGGAATTGAAGGTTCATTGTAAACGATGGAGGTAATGGTTCTTCTGAAATAGAAAACACGGGTTTTATAAAGACTTGATATAAACATACATAAAATAGCTTAGACCAAGACAAAAATAGCTTTCTGAAAATCAAAATAAAATTTTGGTGAGAGCCTCCGGCGGACAAATATGGACAAAAGTACCGTCTGGTCTGATAACGTCAGAAATAACATAACGTGACAGGTAGTATTTGACATACACTTTCTATTGACACCACGCGCTTCAAATTGTTGTGCGATTTCTCCAACTACTGTACAGGTCTAAGAGGTGTTTTCCTGACTTAAAGAATAGAAGGTGCATTAGGGATACCAATAAACTTTTCATTGATCTTAAGTTCATATTCTCGCACCCTACGTGAGAAATCGGTTAGGTAGGAGCTTTAGTTTCGTTTCAATAGACCATTTCGAAATTGACTGTCAATGCGCCCGCCTCTATCCGATTATGTATACTTCCATCGCAAAATGCCCTACGGTACAATTCTTCAAGTAATGGCTCCGTACGCAAGAGTAACATATAAAGATATTTGCTTGTATTTTTTCAACTCACCTTGCAATGGTTCATTAGCAATTATTGTCCGGAATAACCCAGTCGCTGTGATCGCTTCTTTCTCTGTTGAAGTCGACATTCTGGAACCGTCTGAAATCAAGCCATAACATTGAACTGTTAAGAAATAGAGTTTCAAGAATGGTGATGAAAATAACTTACGGTTTCGAAGGGCAGCCTGCACCATACGCATTCCTCTGCTACACGACCCATACATCGTCCTATCCATCAGATTATTTTGTGATTAGAATAGGTGTACGTTGCTACACGTTATGCGATTTGAATTTATGACAGAATTAGTCGATTTCAATTGTGAAGTGTGACTTTGAGTCGCGTCTACACGAGGCAACTAAGTTAGAAGTAACTAGTCACACACTGCCTCACACACCGACACACGCCGTCAATTTCGCGCGCGTCAAGAGAGAAACAGAGAAATCGAAGTCCGAATTCAGTTACCCGGTACACTAAATCAAGTTTCCTCGATGACTAACAGGTGACGTCTGAATCATAGATATCTGACACTCAGAGAGAGAATTTGAAATTTCTCAGCGTATTCTAATGAATGACTTACTTCCCACTTACCAATAGTTTCATCAGTTCATGTTCTCGTTTAATGGATTATCAAAATTTGAAATAACATGAACGTCTATTTAAGATGTCATTTGAAAATCATCACAAACTGGTGATATTCGCGAGTGAGACATCTACATGTACATCTCTGTGCGTTTCATAGATATCAAACTCTATGAGGTGTAGACATCGTTGGCAATGCTGAAATAATTCATGATCTATTATCGTAATTGCATAGATATGGAGGGAACAACGATAATTGGTTTTGTAAAACTATCGTAAGTGGCAGATACGATACTTTTACAAAACCGAAAATTATGAGAATGTACTTAAGATAGTTTAGCAAAATCGATTTCTAGAAAATTGAATGAGAATTGGGGCTTACCATTTGGCCATATCAAAGCCCACACTATGAGCATATCAAAACCAAGTATAACTCAATTTCGCCAATTTTGCACTTACGATAGTTTTACATAACTGCGTCGATATCTATTCTGTGCGCGTGCACGACGACGACAGCCATTGATGCCATTCAGCGAAAAAGATGAGTTAATTCATAGACATTGGCTCATTCCATGCGTGCTGTTATTGTATGATCAGGGACGCCTAGATATATCACAATAATCTACAGTGCTATCAATAAGTCCCTTTCGTACTTCAAATTGCTGTAACTCCGGTTCTATTCAACATTTTAACCCCGTTCAAAGACTGGTTTGTAGTTAGAACGCACAAGTTTTATAACAAGTTAACGGGGCACACTGCTGTACGGGGCACACTGCAGCATACTGAGTGAAGTGGTTTAAGTTCAGCCTCAGTTCACTCTTCTTTATAGGACAGTATCTTAGGTATTTTTCTATGTCTTAGTGTACATGCATCTTAGCTTTTAATTCCAGGACTTTGTTTATTTAATTTGTAGCACTCGTTTATTGCAATAAAGCATTTTACTTTAAAAAAAATCTATATCATTATGATATATCTAAGCGTCACTGATATAATCGACATCATTTCACATTGACTAAATTTGCATCAATCTCCGCTTGCATTTTGTATACGAGTACAAACATTGGTGCAGCAATTTAAAGCCACTGCCGAGTCCGATATCATCATATCAAGATAGTAAAGTTGTCAGTCTTAAAATCAAGAATTATCTTTCGTCTGCTCTTTTATGCAAATACATTAAACAGACGATATCATAACGACATTTCGATATGAACGTCATTTTTTTTTCTTAAATATAAATTTTCATAAATTATCCACATCATACTACTTGCGAACCAATAATCCAAATATTAACAGCCAAAAAGGTAAAGACAAATTTTGAATCAATTTCTGCAATTCCTGTGTATAGTTGTGATAGAAGCCTCTGTAGAGTAGAAAGCGTGTGACTCTGTGAAATGTATCTAAATATCGCAATTTTGACGCCATTTTGAAAAATGGCCTATTACAAAAAACTGGTCATTGATTTCTTTTCCTTTTTGCATTTTTGTAATGTGGAGACATCCTAAAACTAAAAAAACTTTATTCCGGCGATGATATATTTTTTGAATTTTTTCGTCCGTTCTGACACACCGTGTACCGTGTATGAAATAATGATAGGAATCGGCATGGAAGCTTGACTGACGCAGTTATGAAGTGATGCTACCACGGTCGGTACTCGGAACAGTGGATTCAGTACTCAAAGAAAAAAATGAATCAATAGACTAATGATATCGCGAAAAAGAAATTTTGGCTAAATGTTATTCAACTATTATAATAGCAAAAATGCAATGCAAGTTGAATTATTGCTCAAATAGATGCACAAAAATGAAAATGCTAATACAATCTTTATTCACTGTCCATTATATAGCTTGTAGTTCAAGAAAACATCAGCAAGAAAACTTTAACAAATAGTTTCGACTGGAATAAATCGATAGAATCTACTCGAGTACTCGAATCAATACTCGAGTACATGTGATTCGAGTGAGTACTCGAGTACTCGTGCCGAACACTAGTCTATTTCTCCAGCGAGCTTCTTTCCAAATTCGAAAAGACGTCTTTCAGAAGCTTCATGTCTTCATGATTTTTTTACTGGACCGACATTTTTGAATACATCCAGATCCAAAACCTTTAGAATCTCGCACTAGGTCGGAGAAGGAGAGCAGAGATCAAACACAGAGTTCGTAGAAATCCTGAGGAAATCCTCAGGAAAGCACTTGTCCAGAGTGATCGTGCATCTTCGATGCCTCACTGTGAGGGGTGTAATTTATTCACTCAGCAAATTCGGGGATCATACCGAAGGTCTCGACCTAGGAACCTGAGCACTTCCCGAGAGAAAGTTTTGCTTTAAGTCATTGGATTACTACGAGGAGAGAAATTATGACTGTTGAATTAAATACATAATTCATGTATAGTAGATCATCCCTGAAAATGCCGGAGAAATACAACATCGTACCGCATACCGGACAAGGCACCAAAATACCGGACTGTCCGGTGTAAATACAGGACGTTGGCAACCCTAGTATATCTGCCGTAAAATCATCTACCTGAATTGCCAGAGGTAAATTTTCATCTCTGCGAGAGGCTGAGAGCAAATCATGAAAGTACGTATAAGAGCAAGACTGATGAAGTGCAAGGAAGTGAGTGGATTTGCTTGCGACCTAACCTGTGAAACTTCGAATTGATGTCTATCAGACTCCTCATATGAAATCCTTTACTGAAGCGAATGTTGAATCATTGTGCCAAAAAACAGACCTTGGTCTTTCGAAAACGCCTGAATTGTGAATGTTGAGAATATATCGTAAAAGAAACAGAAAAACACAGCCGTCGTAGTGTGGCAGAAATTTAACGAGATCAGGAAAGTGTTTAGGATTGAGGTGAAGAACTAGAGATCCACAAAATGTCATAATAGTCTCGAAGTATACAGGTGGAGAGAGCCGTAGATCCAGGTACTGAAGAAAACACCGAGGAAAGCAGTCGACCATAGACATGGACAAGATAGATTAAGAAGACTGGTGGAAGACAAAATAATGCAGCTCGTCTATGAAGACACATGAGAAATTTGTGTTTTTTAATTATCCCACGTTCCTCGTTTTCATACTCAAGCCTGTCTACTTACATGGGAAACTAGGACGCGAGTCTCAACTACGCTGGGACAGACAAAATAATAAAAACTTATAAACTTCATTTAGTTTATTAAGAAAGATGAAAATGTGAATAGCTTTATCTATGCCCAATTTGAGATTCCTGTTTGTAAGAAAAACGTCATTTAGTCTATAAGTTAGCGGAAATAAGTTTAATTGTTGGGGATCATGCTCAGTCCTTCATATTCATGTCTAGAGATACGCCTATACCAGTTAATATGAGTATTTTGATTTTTGAAATGGAAATATGAAACACCAAAATGCGTGATTATTATACATTTTAGCTCAAATTAATATGCATCCTGGATGCAAATCAGACAGACTACCACATGCAAATATAAATGGAGTTTGTATATGTACTTCTGATGGCATCTATTCAAGACAAGGTTTTGATGGAATGCAATCGTTTAATAGAATTTGCAAATTTATCACAATTAGATTATGTAAAATATCAATTTGACAGAATTTTCAGATGCATTCACATTAAATTAATTTCACTTGTCAGTTACTCACCTTTTACTTGTTCTTCCAAATGTTGATGGAACTTCTCCTTCCCATATCCGCCAGGTCTGTTAATGCGTACTTGTAGCTCGTAAGCTAGTAATTTGTTCATCAATCTTTTAACGTGATCCTTCGCGTGGATCCCGCCTTCCAGTCTCATCCACTTCATCTGAAAATGTTAAGGCATCGATCTACATTTGTGTGGCAAATCTTATGCAAAATTGACTCACCATATCCTTCGGGTGATTGTCGACATCTTTATACTGATCCATGTTTCCAAAAATTGGAAATCTTTCATTTTCAATATTATCGTGTCCATGTGCTTGGGCATTTTCGAGAGCTCCTACTCTCTTCTCCAGCATTAACAAAGTGTCTGTGTTTTTTGTTAATTCCTTGACAACGGTGGAGTGAAGGAATAAATTACCTGTAAAAATCTATATTAGATATTTAAAATGTATATATTAATAACGTTAATTTACTCTCAGGTAGATGCACGTTGTACCAGTGCATTCGAACTTTTGAGTAAGTGAGCAAACGAGATTTCGAGTCGTTCACAAGTGAATAGGTGAACTGAGCAAAGGGGTGTTCTAGTAACTGACGTTGAACTGAACTGAACAAAGAATTTGTCGCTGATGAACTGAAGAACGAGCTAAACTGACGTTTATCAAATTCTACGATTAATATAGCGGGACGTGCGTTCTAATATTGGCATTAGAATTGTACGTTCTAATAACATACAGAGCTGGTGCATGCGCAACGATATGACTCTTAATGTCGGTAAAACTAGGCATATGATAATCAATAAGCGTCTCACTCCAGAAGAATTGGCACTATCCCCAATTCAACCTTCTTCTTTGGTGAAATACCTTGGAGTTATAGTCAACAACAGGCTCACATGGTCGGATCATTTCGAAAGAGTTGTAAAGGCGACATCAAGACGTATATTTCTTTTGCGTTCTGTGAAATCTAATATGACTAATCATCAGATGATGCTACTGTATTACGCTTGCATTCGGAGTCTCATCGAATATGCCTCTCCGGCATTTTGCGGAGTAAACAAAAGTGAATTGAGGATTATCGAACGCATTCAGAATAGGTGCCACTTTATTATTTGTGGAAACAGAAACTGTAACTGCAATCATTTTCCGGACTTAGACCATCGTTTTCATAGGGCCGCAACAAAACTTTTCCTGCAGATGATGAATCCTGCTCACACATTGCACTACTTGATACCTGAAAGATTGCCCTTAGGCAGATTTTCGTTTCCTTTTTGCAAGACTGTGAGAAGACATAAATGTTTTATCTATAAAGTAATTCATCTATATAACCATGACTTTGAACGATGACTTTGTAACAACAGTAATGATTTTCTTATTTTCAATCTTGAAATATAAATTGATTATTATTATTATTTCACTTTTCATATACGAAGTTTGGAATGAGAGGACTCAATTTCAAGTGGTCTCCGTTATGCTAAAGTTGATACGAGGGATTTACTAACCTTGGCTTAGGACTTTTTTATTTTCGTGATTGCAGGCGCTGTCTATGTCAAAATATAGGGTGCGGAAACAAGTGTAGCAGCTTTAGGCAGAAAAATTCGCCCAAATCGTTCTTCCTGTTGCTCTAAATCCGATGCGGTACATCTAATATTTTCAGAATGACATGATCAGATGTTCACCACTTTTTCACCGAGCCTTCGAAGAAAACTAAGAGTATATGAATGACTGCTATCGGTGACTAAAAATAAATGGAATCACAGCATACACTAGTTTCCGGGACATCGTTCATACGGTACTCGTTTCATGGCAATATCCGACTTTCGCTGCTGTCTCCCCATTTAAGGTGCTATAAGTTCCGTAAAATGGATAAATAATTATGCAAAGAGCAATCTTGAGATGCGATTGAAATTCAAGTCTATATACACAAACTTGAAGGTACATACAAGAAACGTGCTTGTACTTAAACCATATTTTGAAGAACTTTAATGAAAGAAAATAACGCCTGCTCAAGTTGACAAAAATATATGTTGCTTGTTGGGGTATTTTCAATTTTGGAATGATTAAATAAGGTTTATACTTTTAAAGTTGATGACGCATGTTTTCTTGTGAGTTCATCAAGTCGCTGACTTTCATTAAGAAAAGTGCATATTTTTGTTTACATTTCAGCCATTATCTTATGTTTTCTACGTAACACCACAGACCTCTCGATCCCATTGACGCATCAAAAAGTCCACGCCTAACAATTACAACAGAAAGTAAAAATCGCAGTGGGCTAGATCACATTGTATTTATTCCTTATCTTTCGAATCAGATAAAAATCAGAAAAAATACATTTTTTTTAAAGTGACTCATGTTTATCAACTTGAAAGTCTACAAATATTGACATTCCTAATTCATTTATTGATCAATCTAGTGTTGAGAACTCTAAGTTTTAGTTTTCAAATTGGCAAGAATAGTTAGCAATTTAATCACTTCCGCAGTCCGGTCTATTTGACATTAATTAAACAGGTTGCCTTCTGACAAAACAGTACAGGCCTACATGTAGCCTACTGGTGACGATGCGAGAGCAATTGATGTCGAATATAGCTTCAAAAAGAAGACTTCAGCAATGGAGCGATTAAAAAAAAACCGTCAAGGTTATCAAGGTAATAACTTCAAATACAAGCTAAGTATGTCTGAGATAGATAGCCTACTCCGCCTATTTTGTAGCAGCTTAACATTTCTACAAGTGCAAATATGGATAGTTAAATAATAAACAATGAAAAGAGAAAGAATGATGAAGGACAGAATAATAAGCAATAGTGATTGATAGTGTGAAGTAAAGGATTTTTTATGGAATACTTAATAGGGTCAGCAAACGCAATTACATTACCTACCGACCGAAATATCGACAAGCAAATTGCCACATATGCCGTCTTGCCAAGTGAACGGAAGAGAACTGAGAGAACTGACATTTTGCACTGAACTGAACGGCTTAGAGAAAAATTAAAATGAACAGCGAACTGAGTGAACAACTAAAATTGCCAAATGAACGAGGAACTGAGCGAACTGAGAAAATAGCCTCGTTCGAATGCACTACATTGCACACACAAATGTGTCAAATGAAATGTATTTTACAAAGGGCATAATGTTCGCATTCGCCATTTCTTTAAATATCTCGTCATGAAAATAGAGCAAACTCTCGCTAGACTAATCGATTTTATTACAACGACACGCATGAAGCTATTTAACAAATCAATAACTGAGTATTGATTACTCTATCAGTGTACTGAACACAAGGGTTTCGGAGCCCTGGTGCAGCTACCACGGCTCCGGCATCGACCCAAGACCATTCGACATATTGTCGGGCCCCCCAACACGAAACTGAACAAGAGACTTTTACAGAATGATGTACACCCGATGGCTACTGCGAAACTGCACATCTTTTGAGGTCTACCTAGTAACTCTTCTTGTCAGACAAGATCACAGAAAGCACATATACAACATATCCAACGGGAGCAGGCTGAGTTGAGGTTTTCGGTAAAATGACGTTTGTCAGTGCATTCTGTGATTAAGTGCTACGGCATGTAGAACCATCTCTAGGTCATGCAGTTCATACTGTTTAAGAAGCTAAACACATTTAGATTTATCATATCGTCATTTTGTCGAAAAAAAGCATCCTGATTAAGGTTTAGCTGAAACTTATTAAGTCTTTCAATACATTTTCGCACATGTCACTGATCGCACCTAATGCACCTGATGTTACCTAATGCTTCCCGCTCAGATTTTTTTATGATTTATGAAGCATGAGTCGCACAGGTAGACATGAAATTTTTCTCTGCTTATATGGGACTGATAGAAGTCTCCTATTTAGTCCCTACCACTATCACTATTAGCGCTTAATCAGAGGCGTGAGCAAATATTTTATTCTTCCAGAGTGACACATCCTGGTATTTTGGTCAGTGAAAGGGTTTTCAAAAGCTTCAATGCGCAAACTGTTGGACATGCATGTGCACTTTTTTGATCGTGTCTGATAACAGGAAGCGGGTAGAACTCGGCAGACGGGCAGATTCGTAGTAGCCACAGATAGGGTGTACTGATTTCGCTGAAACTCTAATTTCCAGCCTCGTTCCCTGCAGAAACAGGCGCTGCCGGTTTGACGAGATGATTGAACCACTCAGCTGTCAGGCCTTTGATATTCATCAATCAAATGAAACATATTATTTCTACATTTAACTAAAATTCTTTTTTTTATCAAAAGCACTTCTTCCGAAGTTTTTATATCAAAAGTGCGTCTTCCGACGTACTATAATACTTCATCTAAGTATTTTATTGAGAATGAGACACCTATAAATAGCCATACTTTTTTAAGAGGCTAAGAATTACGAATCAGCAATGTGCTTTACACTAATTAAATTTGAGGCGAGAATGGTTGTGCATGTTTTTCGATAAGAGCCTTTCGCCGAACGATTGTGTTTTAGGCTGGAACACAATCTTAAGAAAGTTCACGATCTCCTGTAAAATCCAAAAAAGTTATTCGCAGTGGGCTATGTATTGAGAGGAGATGAAGGCCAACAGGTTTTGGGAGGTCTACAACGACAACCTACAATGATGACACACTTGTATTCCTTTCAGCTACACTGTCAAATATCACTTTATCTCGCAAAGGGATTGAATTCTTAATACATGCAAAACTTCAAGCCGAAGCCGTGGTATTTCCTGTCGGCTCCGGCTCCGACCTGATACCACGACACCGGGCGGCTCCTGCTCCGAAACCCTGCTAAACACTGTTCAGTTCAGTCAGTTTTCCGTGTCTTAGAGGATCTCATTTCAGTTGATCTGATGCCTACAATTTGATATAAATAATAATAGTTGTTTCAATAGGAGGCTTCTTTGTGCCTCACATTCCATGTTGGTTACAGCTTCCCAATTCATTGCGCATGTAAACAACACGGAATGCTGTCTTCCCAACAAGAAATGGTCTAGCGCATTACGTCAGTGTTCTTGGTCTTTCTCTTTTCGTGTGTATTCAGCTTCGGCCGGTACTTCACGCTGCTAACCAGAGCTGTGAGAGAATCAGCGAACTGCGCCATTACTTTCACACAAAGAAACCCACTACAGTAAACGCCAAAATGAGAATGTTAAGGCCGCCATACACGCTCAGTGAAATGTGCATGTCGCATGCGCAGTGCTAAAATGCACAGTTACACAGTTCAACCCATACACGTCAACCAACAGATTTCCGGTTAGCTCATTTTTCCTTCCTCAGTTCGACGTGTCAACATGTCTCGCGTCTTCAGCAAAATGTCTTTAGTAGGTGTGACTGTGACTCTGTATGCCAAAATGAGAATGAAGAGGAGAAATCGACGAAAACGCTCACTTTGGCTACTCTCCAGAAGCAAATTTTCTCATGTGGTTCTTATTGACGAACTTCATAAGGTGCCGACAGACTTGTTGAATTATCTACGAATGGATAAAAATACTTATTCTGAACTTTTGAGTATGGTAGCCCCTATCATTCAAAAGGAGGATACTTGCATGCGTCAGGCCATTTCGCCTCATGAAAGGCTGAGTGCAACTCTACGATTTCTGGCAACAGGGAGATCTTATGAAGATTTGAAGTTTTCTGCTGCTGTCTCAGCCCAATCGCTAGGCAGAATAATTCCAGAAACTTGTAGAGCAATTTTGAAAGTTCTCCGGGAGGAGTATTTTAAGGTAAGCGAATTCGATATCAAATAATATGCATAATTAAAGCTCATGCATGACTCAAATGTGTAATTTATAATCTATTTATGATTATTTTTTATGTTTTGTATTTGTTATGATGGTCGAGAATTAAGCAATATTTTCATAAAAACTTTTACCGAATACGCAAATAGGCCTTACGCAGCCGGATTTGTATAAGAAACTCTTTTAGGCTAATAAAATTGATGGAATGTAAACTAGTAAGCCTACATTTAAAAAAATGTTTGTAAGCGCAAAATTACACAACATCACAAGCAACTCCATCATAAAAAACATATTAAAAATTTTGTTTTTTTATCCATATTTAAAACCCATTTAAAACATATCTTAAATGCATATTTAAAATATCGCAACCCTAACGAATGATGATGATGCTAGAAATATTGTTCTATGATTAAAAAAGGCATGTTTGTAACTCCATAATTGTATATTCAATTTACATAGAGAATTAAATTCACTGAATTGAAGAATAGCTTTGATATTCATTAGAAGGCACAGGCACAGGAATGTATGAAAGAATCTGAGAATTAAAGTCAAGTTGATTTGTTTCTGCTTTGAACAGAACATCATTTATCAATTTTTCAGCAATCACTCTAGTTTGATTATCCAAGCGTTTCAGTTTCTTTGCCACATTCTTTCCAACTATATCGAATTCATCTTCCTCGTGGTCCTTACTTATTTGTTCAGTTACCAAAGTCATCATTTTGCATAACTGTTCATCAGTGGACAAAGCTCCCTGTTTGGAAGAAATTCTTCTTCTTTTACGAGGAGGCTCGTTTTCCTTCAAGGAAGAAGTTGGGGTAGATTGAACCATAGTCATCATTGATGAAGGAATGGATGCGCCAATATCTTCAGTAAATGATTGATACTCTCTTCCATCTTTTTCCACATCATCATCATCATTGTTGTTGGGAGAGCCCTGGAAAAAAACAATTTTTTAGTAATGTAAAAATGTATATCTTCTCCTGAAATATTTTTGACATACAAAGCATTCAACAATAATTAGTTTGCTGTGTACGGAAGTTTTTATTTATAACGAGTTTTATAAAAGAATATGTAAGTTTTTTATTATTATTCTAAATGAGACAATTTTTCTCCTTCAGTTTCCAAGCAATGAGGGCGACTGGGAACGAATTGCTAATGACTTTGAAGAAAAATGGAATTTTCCTAATTGTTTAGGTAGTGTTGATGGTAAACATGTCTTGATTGTTCCACCTCCATCTTCTGGATCTTACTTTTACAATTACAAAGGTCATCATTCTATGGTGTTGATGGCTATCGTGAATGCTGACTATGAATTCATCATGTGTGATTTTGGCATCAATGGTCGCATCTCAGATGGTGGTGTTTTAAGACACACTAAATTTTTCGAAAAGCTGGATGAGGGCAAGTTGAATTTACCGTCACCTCGCAAACCTGAGGGCTCAGCAACTAAGTTGAAGTACGTTTTCATAGGAGATGAAGCTTTCGCTCTCCGTGAGGATTTTTTGAAACCATTCCCCAGGAAGGATCTCAACGATGGCGATGAATCAAAAATCCCATTCAAAATTTTTAATTATCGCTTATCACGGGCCAGAAGGATAGTGGAAAATGCGTTTGGCATAATGGCGTCACGCTTTCGAATTTTTCGAGCTCCGATACATATGAAATTGGAAAATATCGATGCTGTTGTTATGGCATGTTGTGTGCTGCATAACTATCTTCATAGGAAGCGACGAGCCAGTCAAGTATCTTTAGATAAAAGACAGAGCATCATATGTGAGAATGATGAAGCAGTCCCAACTGATTTTCTGGACAATTTAGAGAAGACGAAGAGTCGCCAAGCCACCGCTAGTGCGAAGAAAGTCCGGCAAGACTTTTGTGACTACTTTTCAGGTCCAGGTGCTCTCTCGTGGCAGACAAACTACATTTAATGGCATTCATTCCATGCTTCTTCACTTTTGTAACATAATTTCCTTTGAGAGACTTGTGATGCTCTCATTTCTTTTGTAATGCAATATACGTAATTACATGTATGTGAGCACTTTTTAGTTGCGCTTTCAATATAGCATTGTTGCAAACTGCAAGTTTAATTAGTTTTTTGAAATGAATAAAGATAGACTTATGAACAATAGGCTATACGTGTGAACATTTGAATATAAAAATTAAATATCAATTAATTGCAATTAATTCTTAATCAATTAATTAGCTCTCTCGAAATATTACGTACCGAGAATATCAGATTTTCGTGCAATATGCCGAAGTTCGAGTCCTCTTTCAGATCATCACATTTACGAAGGCTCACGGAATTTTTGAATCTACATGTATGGGCATTGTGAACATGTTCAGGATGCAAAGCGTCGACACAACGCATTTTTTTATTTTTTATGGAATGCAACACTATGCAAAATCAATCTAAAATGGTCTACGGACATCATATTTAAAGAAGAAAATCTGTGTTGAGATAAAATATTGTTCTTTAATTTACAGAAATGCGTGTACCGTACAGAAGTGATGCTTGCTCACATTGTTGCCATTTGGCAACACCTGATAACTTTTATTAATGAATAATTATTATAAATTATTAATTATAAATAATTATATAAATTATTCAGTCTACTCACCATCATATTGCTCACCATGGGGGTCTTTGGGGTTCACTGTCCAGGAGGAATGATAAATCACTGTAATACCACAGTGAAGGTCGATAAATATCATCCGCTGCTGCTCCAGATTTCGATGATTCCATCACTTTTTTATGTTCTTTTCGAAAGGACGATCGGAATGTGTTTATTTTCCTCACTACACTATCCCTCGTAGCTTCAGGTATCTTCTCCTTCATTTTTCTTGTCAGGACGTTGTAGGCCGAAGATTTTTTATCTCGGTCCGAATATTCCCGAGATTTCGTGTTCCAAAGGCACTGAAATCCTTTATAAGTTTCGAGAAATTCTCTCCAAAATATGCGGTCTTCAATGTTTTCGGAGGACATATTTGCCGAGTAGGAGGTGTAGCGCGCAGGAGGAGAGTGAACAGAAATGAACAAATGATTCATTTCTCCCCATACACGCACAAACTTCCCACGCGCAGCCCTATAACTGCGCGTGGAACTTCCATCCCAACCTGAAGTTGCACAGTTCCCGAATTTGGCATGCGCATTCGCACAAACTCCTACCATACACGCTCAAACTGGCATGCGCAAATCGCTCACTCATGAAGAACTGTGCATGCCAACTGAGCGTGTATGGCGGCCTTTAGATCATGGATTCCTTAATAGTAGTGGCCGGGATGGGAAACTGTGAAATTTCTCTCATCGCGGCTATACGCAAGAAGGGTCACTTTTGGAGAAGCAGATTTTCCCTCAAACCTGTGCGTTATCGCGAAACAGAGAGAACCTCTGACCAAGTGATGAACATTCAAACCTACAGCCTGTTGGTCAGCGGCCAAATCAAAGGGAGGAACAAGGAAGATAAATAAACAATGTTCCCGTTCTACAACACATTACGGTTGAAAGCTTTAACTTCATTAGGAATTATGAGACGAGAAGTCGATAAGATATACGTTTACATGCCTTCCTTTCCTTAGTCACATTTTGTACTTCGCGTATGTGAAGGTTTGACGACGCCTAACGTGTGCTCAGCTCCGAATTGCAATTTTTTTATAAAAGTGTTCTGCGACATCAGTCTCCTGGAGTATCTCTTCAACTTCATTAACTTTGAAAGAGCGAGGTTTTTGATGAATTGTACCGAAGAGTACGTCATCAAGATGACGGATTCACGCGGGATAAAGCAAAGAATGCTTTTTGTGCTCCAAACGTTTTAGAAACGGCGACATCATTATTGAACGCGGGTATTCTAACAATTCAAGAAAACAGCAACAAGGTAATATTCGAACAAGGCGAAATGAGTTCGCTTGTTATAAATATTTAGGATACATAAACTTGATTTTGTGAAGCTTGTCACAATTTACCTACCGCATAAAATGTTTTTTTAAAAAAAATTCTAGGCATGAATTAAATATATTTTTGCATAAAATGATATTATGCTTGCTTCGTAGTCTAAATATAAAGAAAAACCGCTTCTCTGATAAACTGTTATAGCAGTGATGCAAATGTAATCACTTGAATGTATGAATACGGATTTTAGGAACTGCTATGGTAGGAAACAGAAGAAGAATAGAAAATGGTTTTGTCGAATTATTTTAAGTCTAATTCATTTTTAAAGGATCTTCATTTATATTGGTGCATTTCGTAGGATTATTTTAACTTGTGCATTGTTCATACTAGGTGGTGGGACAGCTCAGTTGGCTAACTAAGGGCCTAAACTAACTAAGGCTAACTAAGGTTCTATCCCTAGCTTCTAGCATGGCTTCGTGCCTTGGGTTGGGCAGGGATGAGTAAAAAATGAGCGAGACCAAAGTTGAGATAAGCTGAGCAATTAAGTACAGAATGTCCCTTTTAGATATTATCAAGATAATTTTGCTTATACTGGAAGATGCTGTAACTAACTTATCTACAACAAGTAATGAAGGTTAGATCTCAATTATAGACAAAATCATGTACCGCAACTTTGAAGCTATACAGTTTAGTTTAGGTCTATAGGCTGTAGCAGGCTTGTGCCTGCTTAAATAGATCTTTTTTGCATAAACATACAGACTCATCCTTCCATAGAAAGTCTATACATTGGTTACTTTTATAAGTAGCAGTCATTCTAGGTTTATATTTTTGTGCGAATTTTGATCAGCTCTTTTGTTACGTTCTTAAACCTTGCAAGATAATGCTTTCATTTTCTAAGTTTCCATCTTTACTTTTCTCTCTTCATCTACCTATTGCTTATCTTATCATTTTGCTTTTATGCTTAGACTACAACTGCCTGTGAATACGCCCAAACTTTCATGAAAAAGTTATTCACTGGAGCGCTTATAACATGCAATTTTTCAGAATCAAATTCAGACGGCCTATGCCTATACTGACAGTTTTACATGCATCTTTATGTAACTGAGTTAACTGAGTTTTAGCGAATTATTTTGCGGAGTTATAACCGAGTTTTTCTTAGTATACCGAGTTTAACTTAACTTGGTTAATTTCCGGTAAACTCGGTTAACTTAGCTTTGACTGAGTTTCTTGAAAAAGTTAGTTGACAACACTGATAACAGTTAGCTTTGTATAACATATCAATTGTGTTGGATTCACTTTTTCAATTCACTAAGCGATTTCTTTTATGATTCTGATAGTTTTCATTTTTATCGATAAAAGAATGTAAGCTTATTACTGTAATAATATGAAATTGATCCTGCAAAATTTAGACGTTTATCCTCTTGAGATGAAGGTCCATGCTGCTAAACTATTAGCTATGAATTTTTAGTTATTATATTCGTGGTATTGATAATATAAAGGCAGTGATGCGAAAAATGTGCTTGCTCTCTCAAGGCAGACAGTGCACATGATTACTAAAAACAAATGCGATTAGGTACTTATGCATGTCAAATATTAACTGCGTGCTACCATCCACACCTTTAGCGAGCGAGCGGTAGTGACCCTTCTTCCGTATTTCCCTAATTTCAAGTTTCCCATCCCGGCCACTACTATAAAGGAATCCATGTTTAGATACATGCGAACTGATAACGGTGAGTCACGGACACCAGCGAGTATAACGTAACCATCCTAACGACAGCAAGCAGTGGAGGGACTGACTAACATAAACATGCAGCCTCTCTTTGTGGATATTTCTTTCAGTTACAAGTAACTTAACAGCCTTGCTTCGGAAATATATGCGCGCATGTAAAATCAATGATTAATAAGAGAATAGAATTTTGCCCTGCATGATGACATTTTTTAGTAGCATTGATAAAGCGGGATTCATATTTTCATGATATATCCAATCCTATGCACAACTTCTTGTAACCAACAAGTGAAGCTGCTGCAAGAAATTGGGAATAATAAACAATAACAGAGTGTTCTAGTAATATAAGCTAAAAAGTCATTTACAAAATGCAGAAAAAAAATCTGGTAAGCAAATCTAAAAATAAAAAACCTATGAAACTTGTTGGCCTAAAGCCGACCGTGAAATTAATGCCCGCTCATTAGCTTTCATGAGCGTAATGCTGAGGCGAGTCAACATGATGGACTTGGCTTCACCAAAAGAAATTTCAGTTTGCGTCGCCAAACGAGTTGCAATGCGGTCGACCGTTTCGGTGGCATGCTCCCCTAATTCACCAAAGACGGAAATAGCAAAGGGGACGGATGTCCAGCCCAAGCTCTCACATTGCGGCCCATTTTCGTCAAGCTTCCTCTTTTCTGCTGAGGCTACTACCGATCATGATGACCTAAATGTAACGTAGATACGGTATGTAGCATGCAGTGATACAACTTCCTGTTGATGAACTTGCATGTCTTGAAATATGATTGGTATTATATTGTAGATGTCTCCCAGTTAACTTGTGGGGAACGCCTATAAAATGAATTCCATTATGAAAATGTAGCACTGCATTTAATTTGCTAAATCTCATGTCCACATGAAGTGCCCGGTCACGTCCACCGAACTGCTGCACAACCGGAAAATACGAGCGCAAAAATTATTCGGATAAGTCAAATACAATCTGCAGAATCCTCGAAATGTTGTCAATTTCCATCTATTCGTGTTTTAGAAGCACTTTCTCTAGTATGAATATCATAACTAATAATATTGAAATTCAAACATTAATATTTATCAAAACATTGAATGTGAATAGGTTTTTGCAGCTGCTCCAGAATCTTCGTCCGACCGAATTTCACTTTAAATCGAATAATTTCTCTATCTCCCAGAAATGATTGCCGACGAATAGTAGCGTTTATTCGTAAACTGACAATCACATCTGTTTCATAATACATGTAACATGTTCAATGATGCAGAATAGAAATACGTGAAAGTGAAGTCAATAGGTAGAGCCAAAACCAATAATATAAAATCTTAGTCTTTTTTAATTTCCACGCAATTAGTAGTAAGAATAATAGTAATAATGAGATTATTTCTTTCAATGAAAATCTTCCATTACAACATGCATTTCATATGAAGTACGAAAACATGTTACAAAAAAAGAACAATAAATCAATATTTCAAGACAACCGTTTCAAAATTTCATTGTCAAATTTGCTACACAGAGGAAAAAAAGTAGTAGACCTTCTTTCCGTTTTCATCAATGGCATTGCTATGTGAGAAGTATAAACGAGTCAGGAGGGACCATGTCGTGCAGCGGGTGGCCAGGAGTCAATGATTCTGAGAACAGTTTCAACGATCTGTCTTTGCATCGTCAGACAAGGTTCTCATGCAGTTTGTAGAACAATATTTTCCGCAAATTATTCTGTGGCACCGTTTTTGCAGATTCTGAAGTATATACTTGTGCATCTTTCGCTTTTATGCAAATCATAAGTGGGCTGTTATACTCTATAATGCTCAAGATGAGTTACTGATAAATTAGCATCAGGACATGCATATTGACACTGGGAAAATGAACTGCTGCCCTTCTTGTCACATGTCTGACATGGTCATCCCACTTCAAGGACTTATGGAAATGACACCAAGTATGGTGATTGAGTCACTCGGTTTAATAGTTCTGATTAAGACTGGAGAGTTTTGCTTTCTGATGTCCATGACTTTAGTTTTCTTCAAAATAATTAAAAAATTCTTTACTAATTATATAATCAGTGAAGAAATACTTAAAAATCATTGCTGAGTAAAATAAATTAAATAATAGGTAACAGATAAGTCTTTCAACGCACAAAATTGTAAGATGGCAAAATCGATTTCGCCAGTCCGACCTGATCACCCAGTAGGCCCTACATAAACATGTGTGTTCATGTGTAAATATAAAGTGGCTTTTGCTGTATAAATTGTGACTACACTTTCGAATTAGACATTGCGCTTGAGTGGGTTATCCAACTTCCTGATGCTGAGTCATTATCTCTTCATGCGGCCGGTTGGCGAAGCATTGAGTTTCAAAAAGAGGTGTATATAAGCAGCTTCGGCTAATTTCATTTAATAAAAACAATCAAAATGCTGCGAACTGATAACGAGAATCTTTTTTCCTATTGTCTATGGAGGCTTCTATTAATGGAGGAGATACAGCAAAAGCATCGATCCGTTTGAAAATGAATGGGACCGATTTTACATATTAGCTTTTCTGTTGTAAATCTATATGTAGTTTAAATAACGTGCGGTTTTTAAGTGAAGTGAAACATGAAATAAATCACTAACCTAGGGGATTGGAGGTGGTTACATCAATTCCCTGAGATTCTGCAGCTTCCGTCAGTCTTGTCATAATCTTTCTGACCTCCATTGCATATTTGTCCCGAGGTGATGATCCTTGACGCCGTTGGGGAATGTTGGGGGTAGCCGAAGATGCGGAGGAGGCGGAAACCGGTGCAATGGGTCTTTCGGTGACAGAAAGTGGTGTAGTGGGTGGTACGGAGGAGGCAGAACAGGGTGTTATACAGGGGGCAGGAACAGGCGCGGCTTCATATAACGTGGTCGGCATGACTTCCATGGGCAGAGGCAAAAGAAGCTCCTCCTCATCACTCACGTTTAGGGTTTGCTATAACACAATATCAGCTGCACATGAAACTTTCTCCTCGGTTCATATGAAACAACGCAAATCCTAACATGCTGATGAACAATTGAAACAGTAGCCACTTTAGAAAAGGAGTGGTAAGGTGACCTATAACTTCGGCAAGTGAAATCAAAGGCACTTCGTACGTACATCATTAATATTCCAAGATATACTGAGTTGCGAATCATATTACTAACCACAAATAACTACCATGCGAATAAGCGTACATCTGGTTTGGAGCTCAGCTGCTGAGGAGACCTTGCATCGTCTGTGTAGTCCGTGGATGTTTCTTTGTGTCTTTGGAAAACCTGTGGAAATTTTCATACGATAAATATCAAAGATAAATTTGAAGCATGCAGATGTAATACATACCGTCATTGGCGGCAGTATCTGTCTCTTATTTCCATTCCGAATAGGTTTGAAATGTGATACTATGCTTCCAATTCTGCAGCCAAGCTTCTTCAAATTACTTGCAAAATAAAAGACATCTTTCAGATCCATCTTGTTGGTACCGACTTGAATGATTCTGACCTGAAATAAAATAAAGATAACTATCAAGACTTTTAACTTATTTAAGTAATTGATTACTGAAGTAACATTTATTTAAAAATCATGGTATCTAAATATAGAACGGGAATTTACGTCAATCATAAAATTGTAGATGTAAATTCATAAAAATAAAGCGCATTAGAGATAGGCATCATAGGACAGTGTGTAATTCAGATACTAAAATATTGATGCTGGCAAAAATTTGAATATGATGGCAATTACTTGTCATTCAAATAACTCAAACTTATTTCAGTTAGCCAAAACTACAAGTTAACGACAAGTGATGTGAAAGCGACACATTTTTCACATATTTCACGCATATCATCAGGTGCCTCAGATTTGAATAGTTGGTTGACGTGATGATGCGCACAGGTTGTACGAGAAACATTGTGAGACGATTCGTCACTCTCATACCCTCACTTGTCGCCAAGTCGCAGGTTTGGTATGCTGTCTACGATGAAGGCGTACTCAATTTTATTCCAGCTACTTTTTTACCGAATGTTTCAATCAATAAGGATAGCAGCGTACATCATAATTTTTGAATTGATGATCCGCTTCCAGGATCACTTTCTCGTACTGCTTCAACTTTATATAAGATGCTTCGCTCCAACCAGCAATTTCATTCAGTCCATAAATACGGACTTGCTTGTCAAATTTAAAAGTAGACCACTCCGAATTTCAGTTCGGAGAACGCTGGCTCCTGCGTTTCATCAACATCTGTGATGACATTCATCTGAAAATAAAACCGTAAACTATAAAAGACTTTTCATCGTGCTATCAAACAGCATTAATACACGCGTGATAACTTAAGTCTCTAATTCAAGTTTAACAAAAAAACAGCGATGCTCTCTGTTATTCAGCTGTGATAAAGGATAAATGAAACTTCTCATTGGGGTTTATCGGGAAATCCAGGAAATTTTTTCCCGACAATATTTTGAGTTTGAGATCCTTAACTGTGTTATTCATGAGACCCTGTTGAGCCAGGATGCTAAGCTAATTTAATCAAAATTTGCAGGTCATAGACAAATCTCCTTGGAAAATATAGACTTGACGTATTACTTATTTTTGTAGGACTGCAGTGACAAACAATTCCTATTCGTATAATCAATAGGTAACTTTTACGTACTATCTCCTGAAGGACTGCAATAACTGCATACTTCTATTAGCAATATGAGGATTTTCTATCTATGCGAAGAAATTTCTCATAGCTCAATACATAATCATCTATCAATAAATCATCGATTACATTGGCTGCAGACTAGTTATACGAAACGTCAACAAACATTAACCTAACTAAATTTTCACAATAATGTATTACAAGGATATAAAAACTCTAAACATCCAAAATTTCTTTGGAACATGTACAGCAATATTAAGTGTCTACGTGCAATTTTCATAATACAGGGCTGCCACTCTTATCAAAAATAAAAAACCGGAAAGTCACATCGGAATGGGCTTCCTAAATCACGCAGTCGTGGACCCTCTCAAAGTAAGAAACTTACGATCATTCGATATCACACAACCAGGTAAATTTTGAAGGCGTTCAAGCAGAAGTTGGGTCTGTTCTAATAAAGATGCTTCTGAATCCTCACAGTTAGCAAGTAAATTTATAAAATCATTAATGATGCTTATTCAGTCATCAGTTTCAACAAGGTGCACTAGAATACGTGACTCGAACAGTTGCTACTTTCAGGAGAACCGTTTTCGAAGGTTAGACAGAGTGTACTACAAAGACCCCTCTACCTGCCACCAGTGCAAAATCAGCGTTAAGTTATTGAACGATTGACGATTTCAGCTCGATATAAAGACTGTATATTATCGAATAATCTACATGTAGGCCTATAGATGATTTTACTTAATTGTTTCAAAGCTTGCTCTAACCTCTTGTACTTCAAGCATAATAAAAAACAATTACATCTAAGAACAACTTTTGGGATTCAAACAAGATTATGACAGCTATTTGATAAAGGTTGAGTCGCCATGGCATAAGTAAACGCAAAATCAACACAAAAAGAAATCCTCATCACTCCTGCAGTTGTTTGCGAGATTTCAATTTTCACTGTGTCTTTGCGGAAATTTAGCCGCTTTTGCAAGTGACCGTACAAAATATTCTTTCGTCACTCCCCTGTATTCCCGAAACGCTTTAGTAGATCTTTATTTCATATTTTTCTGGAAGACGCCTCTTGAAATGAACGTTCTGTAGAGCATCAAAGGAATCAGAACTCAATTCATAACAGACTCCATAATTACGCATCACAACTTTTTCGTCAAGCATTCCCACGTAAATTTATTTTTCTTATTTCAAAACCTTGATAACTTGCGTTTGTCCAGTTTCTTAGGATTGACGAAAGGATCACTGACTTCCTTGTAGAAGAATCTTCTGCTCAAGAGTCAAGCGGATTTTTATAAAGCATCTGCATTGAATTTGATCACTCTTACAGTGTTCGTACTGGCCGATTTCGCATTTTTCGCGCCCCGCCCTGCGATTCGCGCCCCCAACTAATTGGTCTAAGATACATGTATGCACGAGCGTAAGGTCAATACATACATTTTTCAAACATATATGGAATTCATATAGGCATATTTACGGGTCAATTTCATAGGTCTATGACGATTTACAGCATTTATTAGATACCTTTGATGGAGTAGATGAAAACATAATTGATTAATGGATGGCCCTGCATGGAGCAGACAACCATATGATATTAATGAGATCATATACGAACATATAAGTACGTTATAATGTATTCATTCTAATTCGGTACTATAATATTTCCGCAACGTTGAATCAAATGAGCCTAAGGAACCCCGAAAATGCCTTTTCCAGTTCCAATTGGCTAGGATTTGGTTGTGGGGCCTTAGAAAAATGCCCGAAATCACTACAACCAAATCTGGGCCAAATGGAACCGAACCAAAGACTAAAATCGGGGTGTTAGGGCCTGTCATACCTGACATTTTCTCGGTGTAGTCAACGTCTTCGTTAACATAACGTCGCTACACTTTCCATCTGGTGCTGAAATGTAACATAATAAGTTTCATTAATACACCGTAAGAGTTTATGCCCTATTTTCCTTGTGATTTAAATGAAGAAAAGATCAGAAATGAAACTACACATGTAAGTAGTTTCATTCAATCAGGTACATGATGATCGAGCTGTGTTGAATCAAAATGCTGTCTAAAAGCGCTAGGCACTGATAAAGAAAATATCACTTCAATTTCTTGGGAGAAATAACTTTCAGTTCTTCATGTGCTTTTCGCTTCAAAGTACTAGTCATGAGCTTCTCAGATACTGTTCGTTTCTCTTCTTCCATCTTCTCCTTCTCATCAAGCAGAGCTTTAAGGTGGTCCTCCTCTTCCTTTAATGACCGTAATGCCTCCTCCTGCATTTTCACGAGGCTTTCTTTCCGTTTCATGATATCGCTGATTCGCTTTTCGTTGTTTTTGAGACCGGACTCTAACTCATTCAGCTTTGAATCATTTTTCTGATTTTCGAAAGTTTTTAATATATCCTTCTCTGCTGCCTTCTTCTTCCTTGCTGCCTCTTCCTCCATCCGCTCTTCAAGCGCAGCTCATATGCTTGTTTGGCTTTGGCAACTTTCTCCAAAAGTGCCTGTGTCACTTCGAAGTTTCGCGATGAGATATTATTCGATGCCATGGCGCTCTTAATAACGACGATCGCATTTATTGTAGTCGCGGACAGGTTACTCCAGGGTTGCCAACAGGTCACTATTTAGTGACTAGTCACTATTAGTAACTATTTGGTCACTTTTTTTTGTCAAGTCACTGCAAAATAGTGACCATTTTTTTGTAAATCATTTGACGATTTTATATCAAAAATATTTAGAATCGGTCCATAAATCGGACAAAACGCAAGCATAACTCAATTTACATAATATTTTACCTACACTTAAGTGTACATATTTTATTAATCGGTATGCGGCTGGTATTTCATTTTGTTGTATCTACAGTCATAGTAGGAATTTTCAGGTTTTTCGTCATAACATCTTGCAGATTCTATGAAGTACTTGGAGAACCTTTCATTAAGGTATGATCACGCCGCTGAGTTGCATTTGTTATGGAATGTGAAGATTAAAATTCATGATATACGAAATCTGGTTATATTTTCGGTTTTCCTATGAGAGCAAGTACCTGCTATCAATTACAGAAGAAGTAAATGTGTTGGAAAATTTGGAAAATGATAGGAAAAATTGCTTTTCTGGATAATAACCGAGATGCCATATCAAACGTTGGGTCCGCTATTCTGGTCAAGACGACTATGTGTAATGGAGTGACTATCCTTGATTTAGTGACTATTACGCAATGTTAATGTCATTCTATTGAATGACAAGCATGTAGTAGGCATACATGTCGTAATACATGTGTTATACAATTGGACATGTATGACTTAACTTAGTTGCATTTTTCTACGTGGATTCATGAATAAATGGATGCTACATACATTTGATGTTTTCATTGTTTTTGTTACTTGTTATCATGGTTATTTCGCGTTTCGAAGTTTGGAAGCTTTCTTTGCAGTATCATTTATAGGTCCAAGATTGCAAATTTATAATGATACATTCATCATGGCTAATCGAAGTAGCTGACATGAAAGGGACCAATAAATGATGATTGCAGTGACTAATTTGGCTTTCAGAAGGAACTACATCGGTGAGTTTTGTTTTTGTTTATCTCGTTAAATTCATGTACACGTAAATGATATTACGATGTTGATGTAATAATTTACATTATGAGCATATAACAATGAATACTGTGTATCTTATTTTATCATGTTTATTGTATCGGAACATAAATACATTAATAGCATAACATAAATACTTGTATTCGCATCATACACTGTTTATAATACGTTTGCTGAACGTTAGATACGATACCTTTACGAACATTAGAGACCTGAGAACTACATGTGATAATAAAGAGCTATCTTCTTTCACAGTTTTAAAGTGCTGATAGATTTTTACAAGTTCAAATATTGAAACATATTTCAATCTGAAACGTGGAAAATCAAATAACAATCATAAAGGGTTGTCATAACAGCAGTGAAATCTTGTTTCTGACGATTTACATTATGGTAACTCATCATACTCGTCGTAAATATTTTGGCGAATACTGCATATTTTATACCATCAGACGTAAACAAGCCCATTGCCTTTTTCAGAATCTTTTTGTCTGTCATAATTTTGTTAATTGATTATATTTTAATTTTGATGACTTTCAATAATCTAAATACATGTAGAAAGTAAACTTCGGTGAAAACAATTAGTGGCTGGGGTTGCAATGCAAGCGCAGTCGAATTTACTTCAATATGAATTCGTAGAGAAATTACAATTTTCTACAAATTATTTGTACCCATTCCGTCAGAGAGTTAGCATCAGTCTGTCATCATTCAATGATGGCATATTTGGTTACAGTATGTAGTATGTGTATTTTGTATGTTTAAACTGTTAGACATGATCAGCAAATAATTCAGAGCATACAGTTAAATCAACTTTGTGATTCTATAAAGTAGGCATGGTAATGTATGGCATAATGTAGGTCTTGTATGATCGATGATATCTTGCAAAAGTAAGGAGAAGTATGTGTGATAAAATCCAGTAGGCCCTACTCAAAAATTTTCATGTGGGAGTCGCTGAAAATAGCTCGGAAATGTTGCATCCGTTTAACATATTGTACTGCAAGCGCACTTGTCAAATAGAATACCACGGTCTTTTACATACACAAATATTGCCTTAAGTTCTTTTAGTACAATGGACAGAAATGAACAACCTATTCTTCATAAATATGTAGATGAGATTTAAGAAGCATACCCTTTAATTCAACAATTACACGAATATATCGATGAAATTTGTGAAATGGTTTTCTTCTCTTTTCAGATATGGGAAAGTGTTCGTTTAGCTCGAGGGTGACTGAAAAATATCCATGGGCTGTCGCTGTACCTGGTAACATTTATGTTGCACGATGCAAACTCGACAATAAAGTGATAAACATCAAATCTGGGTTTCAAAAATTGCATCAACATTCTGTCTCAGATGTACATAAAAGTGTTTCAGATGCATCGCAAACCAGCATTTCCACATCTTTAAGTCGCATGAAGTCAGAAGCAGATTTGAAAGCCACAGCTACTTTTTTTCATTGTCTTAAAATTGTAATGGACGGCGGATCTTTTTTGTCATCCGATCCGTGTGCAACTGGTAGAGATTTTTACGTAAAAATGTTCTCTGACACGAAATGTGCTATAAGTTGTGGACGCACAAAGGCTGAATATGTCATTACTCACGCTGTGGCTCCATTTTTTCGTAAAGAATTGACTGAAAATGTCAACGGTACGGGTTACATTTCGACGAGTCATCTTACAATGATAAAGTGAGACTCGAAATCCATGTTATATGGAAGCAGATGGGGCGAGAAAAATCCGGTACTTGAAGACTGTCGAATTAGAGCCGAAAATAGATTTGGAGAAGGATTTCCTCTTAAATGACAAAATAAAATCAGTAAAAAATTTGAAGATAATGGATAGTGAAACAGTGTTCGACGAAGTCATAAATGCAGTATCCGACTTCCAACTTGATATTGCGAACTTAACGTACATAATGACAGACAATTGTGCAACTATGCAAGGCTCCAAAACTGGCGTGATTGCAAGATTAAGAGAGGTCTCTTGCAATCTGATTGATTTCCCTGGATGTAGTTGCCACAATATCATTTGCTCTGTAATGAGGAAATTAAACGTGATTCAGAAGGCATTCTCAAGATGATTGTTAGATTCGCAGAGTTATTTTCTGACTATCTGAACACCTCTCATAAAGCTAGATTTCTCTTCAAAAAGTCTTCAAAGGTTCTTGGAACTAAATGCATATACTCATTTAGTTCCACTAGATTTCTCGATATTTTTCGTGTGATGGAAAATATCCTGGATCAGTTCCCAATTGTGTTAAAACTTATACAACTTTCCAAAATTCAAGAATTGAAAAATATTGTCAACCAAAACTGCGCTTTGATTCATATCGAACAGTTCGTGATTCATCACAAACCAATGCATGATTTGACTGCCGCATTTCAGTCCAAGGAATTAAGCATTCATGCCACATTAGAACTGGTTTTGAGTTTCTTGTCAAAAATAAGGTTTCGCTTAGGGGTTTCAGCAAATTTCCAGACTCACAGTTATCATCATAAATTGTTTGATGGAGAAGATGAACCAATAAATATTGATTCAAAAAACAAAGATATATTTTTTTCTGAGACGCACGACCATGTGATGTCTAAATTGCAAACTTTAAGTGACCAAGACATAGATCGTATTCAAAACTTGTGGAATTCTTATAATGAGGAGTTATATTCTCGGGTTTTGAAGCGGTTTCAGAGTTTTCTGCAGTCTAGTATAACTCGAGGCTGTCACGTATTCCACTTCAAACTCTCTGAGGTCACACCGTCGGGAAAGAAGAAGTTTGCTGATCTGGCAAAAGCATTCAATGTTCATGCTATTACAGTGATTGATGAATTATGCGAACTTCAGGCTCATAATCCCGATTGTACTTTGATTGATCTTTTCCGCCGATCCAGGACAGCACCTGTTCACTCAAACTACCCAAATTGATGGAACTCACAGAATCTTATTTGTTGGTTGTAACTCACAATATGGACGTTGAACGCGGTTGAGCCACAACCACGATGAGTCATGAAATTATGACGTTTACGCTATGATGAATGATTTCCACTTAATTGCACTAAGTTTTGGGACTATCTTTTTTAATTTCCATTCTCGAACTCTCGCTCTCTCACTCACTTTATCTCTCTCCTCGCTTTTCTTGATACTTTTTCTTCTGATAATGATTCTCTGTCATAGCCTAATTTCTCTTCTTCTTTCCTCTTCTCTTTCTCCCTATTTCTATTCATCTCTCAACTCAATTCTTTTCTTCCTCCTCTTCTATTTCTCCCCACTTCTCTTCATTTTCTTCTCTTGTTCCAATTCATCATTTCTCTTCTTCTTCCATATTTCTTCTCACTTATCTTTTTCCTCCTCTCCTTTCTCTTGATTTCTCATTCTTCCTCCTCTACTCTGTCTCCTCATTTCTCTCATTTCTCTTCCTTTTATTCTTCTGTTTCCTTATCAGCTCTTCTTTTTATTTTTCTATTTCTTATTCTCCCATCAATCTGTTTTCTGCTTTGTTTTTATCTAAAATCGATGTATCTTCGAAAATAACAATGTAAAAATTCATCACTAATTTCTACCCATGCATTTCTTATTAATAGGATTCATGTTTATCGCAGGGCATTTAATGAATCCCAATTTTGCGATTGCAGTTGGAATAGAATACATGTAATTGCAATAGTTCAATATCATAATTCATCGGATCTTTTTTTCGGATTCATTTCGTGCCCGTACTCGTTGCATGGAATGAGTCTGTCTTTCGATGATTTACAAGCATCCCTGCGTTGGCGGTCACGTCATTAAGTGCAGCCCTCGTATTTCATTTCTGAATAGAGGAGAACTGCGCACAGATTATTTCCCTACTGCCGCCTGGGCGAATGACCCTCAATCAACGCGTCACTATCGATAATCACATGACAGCGAGAGGAAACGTGCAAGCAGTCCTTCATTTCATTCATGTTACTCGCACTGCCCATCGAACGTGATTCATGTTTTGCGATACGGTATTAGTGATAAGTCTACGACTTAGACCAAACTTTCTTAAACGACGCCTCGGGCACCTTTCCTTTGGACATTTGGAGGAACTTAAATCCACCACCCATATTCGACCACCACAATCAATTCACAGATCATTTATTTCTATTTTCAAGTTGCAGACCAGCAGTTGACGACTAAGCTTTTGCCTTTATCATCCTACAAAACATCTTGTGATTTGGTTCACCTCATATTTAGTGACTTGACTTTATCTCCTACATTAGTCGCTGAAAACCAGGGCTTCGAATGTCATCTCGTGATCTCTGACAAGAAAATAGTCTAATGCAGTACAACAAAATGTTTTTCGATGATCAATTGCCGGAGTTTACAGGTGAGATGTTTACTCTTTTCATTTCTTATTAACTTAAAGTGAATTAACTATACGCACTGGATTAGTTATAAGCTTATTTTCACGAAATTATTATAAATGTTGAAGCTAATTCATGAAATCGCAAAAATAAAAGAAAAATCATTTTAATTGTCCATAAAACATGGCATCATCTGATATCAATTAATTTGTTTCAAATTTCGTTTGCCATGCTTAAAAAGGAACGCTGCTATTCGAACATTTTCATCTTCCTGTTATTGAACTGTTATGTGATCATCAATATAATACTTAAATTTTTCTGCAAAATACTGAAGTTTGTACCATAGGATTATAAATGACAATGCATAGGCAACCATTTTGACGATCAAAATGTTATGATTGTGCATTGATTTTTTACGTAAGTGAATGATTTAAATGTACTGTAACAATGTAATAATGTAAGGCACAGGTATATAAGCTTATTAAGAAAATCTAGCTAATGATTATGATTCTACTGTATATTTGAATAATTGGACGACTGTACGTCACACATATCAGTTTGCAATATCGTAATGCATGCACATACATTTATAAGTTTTGTTGAAATATTCAAATAAACTTATTTTGTTGAATGTTATCAATTATTGCGAAAATGAATAAATAAATAATTTGTTTTTGCTCATGAATGTATCGGATGCAATGTATTTTTTGCTAGCCTGGATTTTTATGAAATGGTTGCAAACATAACAATACTGCATTATAATTTGCATATTTGTAAGGTTAGCAACACATTCTGGGCTACATAAAATAGGCCTATATTCGATTTAATTATAATAAAACGTTATGTTTCGTATTATGTTGTAAATAGATCAAAACGTTTATTATTTGATGATAATTATGATGTCTAAAAAATGATTCCCCTTTACTCAGTTTATAAATAAAGCCACTAAATTCATTTTGATAAAATTAAAAACTAATTCTTGCACAATGCATTTCGTTCATTCTTATTCAAGTACAAACATGCAGGATTGAATATGAAATACAAAATCTGAAATCATACTTCTACAGCAATGAATCTATGAACAAAAGGATTGTTCATAGATATATTACTGCAGAAGTAGGCTTATATGATTTTAGATTTTGTATTTTATATTCAGTCAACGTTTGCACTTGAATAAGAGTGTGCGAAAGACATTGTGCAAGAATTAGTTTTTAATTTTATCAAAATAAATCTACTGATTTTTTTTATTTATTGATAATTATGATGATTGATTTTATCATGATTGTGCAATTAATTGTGTGTAAATAAATTATAGCCGGAAGATGATGGCGCTTGTCCGCATTTGCTTGAAAAACAGAGGAAATACTATCTAAACAAGGAATTCTCTCATCATACGAATGTCAAATTTTATTGGGTTGTACAGTATTAATGCAAAATCATGTTAAAATTCATGATCTAATTTTATAGGCGATAAATATCCGAAGATAGTCAAAAATCAAAAATATATCAAAAACTGTGTCCCTGTCCAGATGCAGGGCATTGCATGCATTCAAAATATAATGACAATGTGAATTTTAAAATGTATGATGTTTTTTAAATTTTAGTTTCTAATTATGTCTTCAATTTATAATTTAGCTTCGATAGCCTCTAGATTTTAGGCAACAAGCATGAAGAAACTTTTATTTTGGATTAGTTGTGCCTCATGTCAATGAAAGAAATTTTACGAACTATACAGAATTATATATTGTTCATATTCAATGTAGGCCCTATATGCCTACATGTCGAAGCATCTTCTCTACGGTGACTCAAATTCAATAGGCATGCATTTCGATACCTCTGATGATCAATTTCATCATATTAGATATTGATATTCTAATATAGTGATTTCTCTTTTGAGCGTTGTATATGTATGCCTACGTGTTATGTAATTTTTGTGATCTAATGAAAATTTTGCTGTTTCTTACTTCAGGTACCTGGTAGGGTACGAGGGGGTAATTTCGCCCAGGGGATATTTCGCCAAGTTATTTACTGTTGCGATAAGCCGTTTCGCTCTTTTAATATGCAAGTGTTTGCCCCGAATGCCAGTCTTGTCATCAAACATTGTATTCGATCAGCTTATGATGAGAATCAAGCAGCCATACACTGAGTCTACTGTTGCTACGTGACGTCTCATTGGAGGAGACGGGAATCACATCGAATAGCGTGTTTGCCTCGATCGTCATTTGTCCAAGAGTTGTGTCAACGTACCAGACGACGGTAAGTAGATCTTCTCTTCATCTAACATTTGTTCATAATTTCCGAATTTAGGCGATGAATATACACTGTTTTATTGATAAGTATAGGTTGAAGTCGATGACAGAAATAAGGGGTTATTTCGCCAAAAAAGAGAGAATTTCTGAAATAATGATATCATGAACAAAAGCGCTTCATTTAGGTAGAAGAATACGAGAGTAACAAGCACAACTTTGATTCAATAAGAACTAACATGTTTTAAGTCTTTTCAGTACACATAAGAAAATCGGCGAAATAACCCCTTGTATCTATAAAGCCTGCCATATTCGATACACTGCCTTATACTTCTATATTTTTTGTCTTCTTTATCCTTAAACTTATGTCTTCCTATTACTAGATATCGGCTAAATCACAGAACTCATTGAAAGTATTTTTCTTGCAGTTATGCCGCGCACTTACGTCTCAAAGAAAGCTTACCAGCAGTACGACAAAGAAAACTTGCTTGCTGCAGTTGACTCGGTGAGGGCAGGAGATCATACACCAAGCGTTGCGTCATGGGTGTTCAAAGTGCCGAGGAGGACGATAGCCGATCAACTCCAGCGTCAGCGGAAGCAGGAAAATATTCACGCAAGAGCAGGAGAATGAGATTTGCGCTTGTCTAATCTACTTGGAACGAATAGGCTTCCCTCTCAGCATATCTGGTCTCCTCGAATCTGCATACACGTATGCTACTATTCTACAAAGAAGAAAGCAGCTAAATGGTCCTATTCCGAGCAATTGGCGTCATTCGGGGCACTGTTCACGAGACTGGTGGTTCTCATTTAAGAATCGCCATCCAGCGCTGTCATTGAGAAAGCCAGAAGGTCTTAGTGCTGCCAGAGCACAAGCATTCAATCACAAGCGAGTGTCAGATTTTTATGAGAACCTCGAAAAAATCTATGACGAACTTGATCTTCGCGACTACCCACAGCTGGTTTACAACATCGATGAGACGGGGCTTTCCACCGTTCCGAATAATCCGACTCACGTAATTGCAGCAAGAGGAACTCGGACCGTCCAGTCGATCAAAGTTGGTGAGAGAGGAACGCTCACAACGATAGTCCCAAGCATTAATGCAAGTGGCGATTGCCTTCCACCTTTCGTCATTATGAAAGGTGGTGTCGTAGCACAGGAAGTTCATCAGGAATATTCTTCGGCAGAAATTACAAATTCTAAGACTGGCTATATCGACAGCGAAGTGTTTCTTAAATTTCTTCACTTCTTTCAAGAACACCGGATCAAGATTCCAGGGAAGAAGTGTTTACTTATTCTTGATGGACATTCATCACACGTGACAACGGAGGCTATTAAATATTGTGTCGAGAATAACATCGAACTGTTGTGCTTACCACCTCATTGTTCTCATCGACTCCAACCGCTCGATACTCACTTTAACAAGTCACTCAAATCTCTTTGGACGAAAAATATTGAACAATATTTGCGTGATAGTTCTGAGCAAGCTCTTACGCGACTTTCCTTTGTGAAGGTGTTCAAAAGTTGTTTTGAACAAATGCAACTGAAGCGAGGTCTTGTTGTAGATTCGTTTGCTTATTGTGGATTGTTTCCTGTCAACAAGGAAGCCGCTAAGATTGTGGAATTCACAAAAAGTCTGTCGTTCAGCAATGACGATCTTGGTATGGAAGGAACCAGAGCAAGGACAACTGTGGACCAAGTTCCAGCCCAAGAAAGTTTGAATTATCTGCCATCAGAAATTTCGTCGCCTAATTCATCTATTTGATCGGCATTCAGTAGCCCAAAGAAAGCAACAAGAGCCACACACCAAAAGAAACATATTGCCATCGTAAGAGATTTGATGAAGAACAGAGATGAAAGCAAAAAGAAGAAACAAATGAAAGTAAAACTCAGATTTAAAGCTACAAAAACGGTTAGCAAAGATAACAAAGAAAAGCCTATGAGTTCCTCCACATGTCTCTGCTGCGTTTGTGAGACTGAGTACTATGATCGTGACAATGTTGAGGACTGGTTTAGATGCGTTGTTTGCTCACTCTGGTGCTGTGAAAGTTGTTTTGGCGTGGACAAGTGTTTTAATTGTGAAAATTAAGGACAAACCAAGTAGCGAGCATGTTGTTAGTGTTCTACTTAGTACATGTGGTGCTATTCTACATGACAAAAGAAAGGATGTTCATTGATTCAGCAATAAAATATCTGCTTATGAGGATTTGCAAATATCTCGTTTTTGCGTGATGCTAGCATACATGGCGAAATATCCCCTAATCGCTTTAAATCAAAATTATTGAGTGGTTGCATTGAAAGGCATCCCATAAAGCATATAATGGTATATTTAGTATATATCTATATAATATATTCTAGAGCACGCATAGAAAGGCTAGAAAAGTGATCACAATGCCATAGATAAATTAATAAATATTCGAAAACATCAATTAAATGAAAACATGGCGAAATTACCCCCTCGTACCCTACGTCGTGCTTACAGAAGGTCAATGGAATATCGAAGAAGGATCCGTGATTTATCAGCGTCTGCTTTTGTCTCAAGTGGAACGTGTATGCAAACAGAAATACTTAGATAATTTGCGAAAATATAATTATGCACAGATGATTCCAATGTTTTCGTTATCTTCATAATTGGGTAAATGATTGAAACTAGTTTTCAGTATGGTAATGGGATGTCTGTCACGATGTCAAGTGACTCATTAGGACGTCTCGTAGGAGCACTTTGAAGACGTACGTTGGATGTCCCGGCGGGATGTCAGACTGACGTCCTGTGAGAGTTCCGCTGTGACGTACGTGGGATGTCCCGGCGGGATGTCATGCCGACGTCCTGTGATGTTTCCGCTGTGACGTCTTTTTTACTGTCAAATAAGACGTACGTGGGCCATCCTGGAATGACGTCGTCATGACATCCCGCTGACGTCACATGTTTACTGGGTATTGAATGATGTTCAATCTGCTGGTTCGAATTACAGGAAAGAGTCTGCGAAATTGGCCGCGGTGAACAAGGAGCGCCTTGTTCAAGGGTCCTCCTTGCGAGAAACCTTGAGCGTCTTCAAAAGACACACTTCAAAAGAGCTGAAAAGAGGCATTGACCAAGTGGAAATGGAGATTTTTGAAACGCGGAAACGGATGGTGGATCTGGAACAAAAGAGGCGCAGGTTGCACTTGGAACAAACGAACGAGTCTTCACGAACAACTACGATTTCAAATGAAATCATAGACTCAATGTTTTCTTCGAACTGATATCCCTATCGTTATGTTTGGTATCGCTGTCCCAAGTGAACTTTCTAGCATGTGTTGATATTTCAACAAGTTTTCATGATCATATCGCACTTCAATGGCCTTTTGTTTTTATCTCATGTACTTTTAGGTTTCAATTAGGTGAAGTACGTGCTACATACACGTATTTATACCAATGTATAATGGTGCCATCCAAAATTAGATAAATCACCCTCTATACACGAATCTCTAAGTAAATTTCGAAGTACTCATGCAAGATTGTACTCGAAAACGCCGTAAATTTCAAATATTCTTTCGGCAAAGGTATGGAATGAATTTTATCTTAGTTTCGAGAGGGCTGTCAATAAGCTTATGTTTTATTTCATGAAAATATCTTTTAGATTATCTTAACTGTATAGTCCGGGAGCTAGCGTGAAGTTGTGCAGGGAACAAGGTAGTACATAAAACTTTCACATAGCATAGTACACCTCTAACCTACTGCAAAACTTCGCGTCTGCCGGATCAGATCATTTGCTTTTCAGAAATAGAGATGACAACAAAATCCTATGTATTTCCAATGGTAAAATTGTGACATTTAAGGTGTTGACTCCATTTTTTCGAATTTTTGCTCATAAAAGTTACACAAATTGGTATTTTGTTGAACTGGTTATTATGGAAATCATCTACAGATCATGATCTTTCAAATGAGTTATCATTCAGTGAGAGAGGATGAAGTAAAGTGTACAAACAGACACTTTTCGTTGGTGTAACTGCAAATTTTAACATAGAAATTTCAGGAAAATTGTTGATATACTTTAACGAAAAGTGTCTGTTTGTACACTTTATTTCATCCTCTGTCACTGAATGATAACTCATTTGAAAGATCATGATCTGTAGATGATTTCTATAATAACGAGTTCAACAAAATACCAATTTGTGTAACTTTTATGAGCAAAAATTCGAAAAAAATGGAGTCAACACCTTAAATGTCACAATTTTACCATTGGAAATACATAGGATTGTGTTATCCTCTCTATTTCTGAAAAGCAAATGATCTGATCCGGCAGACGCGAAGTTTTGCAGTAGGTTAGAGGTGTACTATGCTATGTGAAAGTTTTATGTACTACCTCGTTCCCTGCACAACTTCACGCTAGCTCCCGGACCAGTAGCATTCATTTTCTTCATCGTCTGTTAAGATGTCGGTTCTGACTCTAATAGAACCTGGGGGCTATATTAATTCAGATTGCTCTGACCCGGGTTCTATTGGAGAACTGGGTTCTAATTTATCACATTGACAATTTATCAGTAAAAATATGACCTCAACCCTGGCATTCAGTGATCTTACATTAAAATATCGGCCTGTTGTATGACCTCTTGCTGCTACTGTTCAGTATACCGTAGTTGAAATCTTTCTTACATGTACGAGTATGCGCTTGCTCATGGTATCTTGAATAGCCTATTCCTATAGCTTCTGAGTCGTAGCCGGGTTCTATTAAATCAGATTGCTCTAACCCGGGCTCTAATGGAGGCCGGGCTCTATCGGAGTATATACGGTATATTAATTTTCATTGTTACATTTCTTATTCTATTAATCTTTGTTCACATAGATTATTTTCTGGTTGACTGTTGTAGAAAGACGATTTGAGTCTTTCATATTCAGCAAAATTGAGATACCGTATAACTGGCGCTCAAATCGAGTTATTTACTTCTTGTGATGTCGTTTTCATAAAAATTCATAGGGCAGTTAGTCAATGTTATAGGCGCCTAATATATCCATAGATCTATTCATATTATTGCAACGAAATGATTTATGAGCTAATGATAGTACGTACATTGGTTCAACTTCATGCATATGGTAGGTACTAAACAATCTAACAAGTATGGAAATAAATATATTCTTACGGAATAAATTTAGTCACCGGTAGAAATTTGTATGTTGTTGGCTCATAAATCATTACCATTTAGCCACTTTTCTCGAGATTTTAGGTCACTATTTTGATCGTTTGGTGTTGGCAACCCTGGGTTACTCCGTTTCTTTGTCACTAGATCAGGCAGCAAACTGAACACCCTCTCCACTTCTGCGTTTCCGTGGGGTACTGTCATCGTGACTCGAGCCAGACGACTCAGAGTTGGCATCTTTGAGGACATTTTCTGCCAGTATTCTCCAATGTCCATTGGCTTCTCTGTTGTACCTTGGAGGAGTCGAGCTTCAACTTCAAGAGTAGAAATCTCACTTTGAGGAACAATTTGGGGAAAGCACTTCGCAAGAGTCTTCGCCCAGTTCTGCAGATCAGCATCGTTCGAATGATGTGGGGAAAGAAATTGGCACGATTGAAGCACATCATTTTCAAACGGTAAGTACTTGAGGAGCTTTTCAGTCCCCTCCTGAAGAATCGCTTCACCCTTTCAAAAATGTAATACGCAGTGATGATAAATAGTCCCTTAATAAAATGTAGAATACGCAGTGATGATTACGGTATGTCGCAGTAGGTTTACACACTATTCCTATTTGTTAGTGTTATGTCAGGAAGGCATTTTCTGGAATAAGAAGGAAAATATTCAATTCTATTACTTTCATCAATCTGATACATAGTCGTAGACACATCTAACAGTTCCCAGTGATATATTATAGTCAAATATTTTTTGGGGAGCGAAAATATATGGGACAATATTGGGGCGCGAAAATATTTTCGGAATTATCGCGCCCGCCTTCATTTTTCGCGCATTCGCGCCCCAGTACGAACACTGCTCTTAAAAATTGCAGGATCTTTAAGGTCTCTTAACAATCTGCTTAGTCCCATTCACAGTTTTTTAAAGAGCCCTACATAATCTAAAAAGGCCCCACATGCTCTTATCTTTAAGGGTCCCGGTCTCAATCCTGTAGACCCTTTACTATCTCAAGAGATCTATTCATATCTAAAAAGAGCTCTTCAAAAACTAAGACAGTTGCCGTTCACAATCTCAAAGAGCTGTTTCACAAAATCTTATGGGTCCCTTTCAAAATCTAAATATGGCCCCTTCACGGTCTTAGAGGGTCTCGTTCACATTCTCAAACGGGCATCATCACGATCTTAAAAGGGCCCCTTCGAAGTCTCAAAAGGTCCCCTCACGATCTCAAAAGGGTCCCCTTCGCAATCTCAAATGGGCCCCATCACAATCTTAGTTAAAGGAGCCCTTTCACGATTTTAAAAGGGCCCCTTCAAAATCTCAAAAGGGCCCATTCACCCCAGTGGGAAATGCGAGCTAGAATCGAACTCGAAAATTCAGTTAGATTCGAGGTCTGAACGGTTGACGGGAATTCGACGTCAATACGAGCTCGTTTTCATCATGATTTAGTTCTACTTTTTGTCTAAATTCGAGGTCAATCTAAATGCGATTTCCTTTGAATAGTTAGAAAGTCACTAGATGGTATAAAAATTTTTATTGTAAGCTTCAAATACAAGTTAATGGTAACATAAATCTCTAGTAAACTCAGAGCTTCAGTATGAAAAAGCATTACCACAGAAACAGGATTGAAAAAACAGCTAGAAAAGCATCAACAGTTGATTGCTGTAACCACAATTCTGCAATTAAAGTTAAATGGCGTCATGACTACGCATAAAAATTCGAGTGATGATTGGTATAAAAATCAGAGATTCGGTAGAAAAATGGCATTACCAGGATAGAATTAAGAAGGGATCGGTAAAATAGAGTCCTAACGATTAGCTATTGTATTAACATGTGTAATGTAAGTAAAATAGTGTCTAAAAATCACTCATAAAACTATGAGATTCAGTATAGAAACGGAACTGCTAAAGAAACAGTGGAGAATTGAAAACTGAATGATAAACCAGAAAAAAAATAACAGTTGGCTGTAATCACAATTCGGCAATAATGTTGAAATGACACGTGATCCAAAGAACACCTATCTTAGACTTTTTCATCAAAATTGATTTATGCACAATTTCGTTTCAGTGGATCTCTATCTATAATTTATAAAAATTGACTTAATTGCTTGCCTAGAAAAAAGGTCATAAGCCATTTAAACAGGGAAGTACTCTCGAAATTATCAAAACTAATATTTTACGGGAGAGCCTTTTTTAATTCAACTAAAATTAACTACTTCCAAACATAATTTTGGTATTTCTAAAACGGATACGTATAAAATTTGGACACATGATGAACAATGCGTCATAGATTCACTTTCCGTAATAATGAAAAATTTGATAATTTTGACCACTTTTCATAAAAATTGCTCTTGAGCAAATTCAGAAAAAATGTCGAAGATAGGGGTTCTTTGGATCACGAGTCAAATCACGTATAAAACTATGAGATTCAGTATAAAAACGGAACTATTACAGGAATAGTGTAGAATTAAAAAGTGGATAATAGTTGGCTGTAATCACGATTCTGCAATAAAGTTGAAATCACGTATAAAACTTAGAGATTCGATATAAAAATGGCATTACCACAGGAAAAGGATCTAATCAAGCAAGGATCGGGAAAACAATAAGAAAAAAAATCCTCAACAGTTGACTACTATATCTCTTGGGTGAAATATTGCACAATATAGAAAAATCTTAGATGTTAACGAGCTGTTAACCGAAATTTGACTCTTCTATCTTCTCAACCGTTCTAAATATTATGTCAATCACTTTCGGATTCATAACACAAACGCATTCTTTTTCTTCTGTTTGGGTCTTCATGGATATCTTCAGCAATTATCCTCTTTCTGTTGATTCGAGCCTTTGCGTCTTGGAGGTAGCGTCTGATTCGATGATCCACTTCATGAAGTGTGACATATTTCCTTGCTGAGACCACTTCTGAAAAAGATAATATAGATCGATAAAGAACAATTAGTATTGGTGTTTGCAGCACTGACTTCATTACAATGTTGTATGAAATTACTGAAAATGACAATATGTATACTATTATACTTGAGAAAATGATTTAATTAACCCGAAGCATACCATAACGGCGATAAATCAACGAGATTTTTGATGCACAAACAGCTTAACATCGTGGCAGAAACACTAAATTTAGTTCACGCGGCACACAATCAAGACAATAAAATTACTGATGAGGGTGCATCCTACAAATTGCTTTCCATCATATAGTGCGCAAACATCATAAAGGCTAAAATAATGTCATTCGTATCTTTCATGAATGCCGTCGGGTGTTCCATGTTCTGCTCTTAATTCAATAAATTGACTGAATACCAGGAAATTACTTCGCCTAAAGTAGTCGTTGTCAGTATGTTAAAAAAGTTCACTGAAATTAATTATTGAGGTTAACCAGGGATTTTTTTTAAGGAAATGCTAGGGACCCGGTAGGGACGTGCAGTGACCCGTTTCTTGTAATTAGAGGTCCGTTGAGCGCTAGGTGATTCTAGAGACCCGATTTTCAATTGTAGGGACCCGATTCGGGTCCCTAAAACTCCTTAAAAAACCTGAGCTTAGCTATTGATCGAGCGGCTCTTGGACAAGTGAGTCCCCAAATTCACTTTCAAAAGTAATGGCCAAAAAAATCCTAGAAAATCAATTTCAATAACTACACAGTATGACACACATGATATACGATGCACTTCACTTATACGAATATCTAGAATAGAGATCTTGAAGCTTCATATACAGCCCCACTACGATTTTCAATGAATCTTTCCGGAACTGAAGATGAACTAACAACTAACGTATGTAACAACCAGAAGCATGGTGGCTCTATTTCCTTCTGTTTTTGGTTAACGGTATGCTAGTTTCAATATTCAAGTATAAAACCGAACATTAAACTGTGAATGCATTGCAAGTAGCTACTTTCAATAAACTCTTTATCCCCTTCTAGGTTACTCATTTTAGGTAAAGCAGTTTGAAAAAAACTTATAAAAAAGTATATTATCATTCAAAGTCGTTATAAACATGATAATTAACTAGGCAACCTAGCTTACAACATAGTATCACTATCCAACGAATTATGAGAACGCTTCAAGATGTATAGGCCTATGGGCCTATGGCCTAAACGTCAGAGCAAAGACATTGCCTTGTGATTCCCATTTCCTGACAGAGGTGATGTGAGGTTAGCACCAGCCACCAGCGATCAATCCATGAATCAGCATACAATACCCGTCGATTCGGTACACGAGATCAACCGTGTAACTAAATGCAGTAACAGGCTTACACATGTATAACATACAATCAACATATTCAATGCTTCATATTTGCAAAATAATATCCTTTTAGACTGTTACATATGATTATGTAAGAATTTCATGTTTGTGCCCCACCTGGACCAAATGTCACGAGCCGCCACTGCTATTGGCTCATGCACGACCTTACAATCTCATTATTAGTGAGGTACCGGACATCATTCCTCATTCTTATCTGAGATGGACAGCAAAGAGGTTGAAAATGGTGTTTATTTTGTTTATGCGAAGAATAAAATTCGTTCAGAAATAAGAAATTTACGGTACAATTCATATTAAGACCTTTGAGAGTAATCAGTACTGACACGCGCATTCATTGTCACAAGATCACGTTGTACTTTCTTTTTAAGATTGTAATTGTTTCTGATCGGATATCCATGAGAACTTATTATTTGCTGAGTCACTTGACATCAAAGCGTTCTTCCAACAGAACATCTAAATGTTTAAATGAAGCACCTAAGATTGCCGCTGCATTCCCTCTTTGCACATCTATGCTGATCCTTTGCCTCAGTCATGTGGTCCCTCTCACTTCATTATGGAACATCTAAATTGTATTCAGTCAGATGAGTCAGTCCAAAGTCATTTGACCTCATATCATCCCTCGAGCAAAAGCTTCAATTGAGTTGCTATAATTGGATTGTATACGTTGTGCGTGACTGTATGAGCAACACTGCTTTTGTCATTGTGTGTTCGTTTCCTGTCACTACAGTATCTTGCGTTTGTCTGGTAAGGATAGACTATCACAAATATTCAAAAATTACAACCGTTTGAAAAACGATTCATGTCAATCAACTCAATAGATAGTAAGTTTCAAATTCACATCAGAAACAAGTAAACAAGCACCATATAACATATATGTAAGTTCTGAAAATTTTCCAAAATCTGTATGCTCCAACCCGAAAATACCCAGGTCGTTTTTCGTTTTTTGGGATTAATGATAAAAGACGTAATTCGACCAGATCCGACCCGACTTTAACCGAGCTTTAGGGTTCGGGTCGAGTTTCGGATTGGATCGCTCATCTTTACCTGCTACAACATATCTAATGGGTCAGATCAACTGATTCAAGCATGGCACTTACCTCAAGTGGTTGAATATTCAATCGTCCATATTTAATCCTCGTACCGAGATATTCAATTAGCTTTGCAGCCTTTTAATTTCTCCCTGTCTATAATACTTTGTAGTCTTCGTAAGAGATCAAAACAGTCATCGTTGTCGTCTACAACGGCCATCAATACAGAAGCTTCATATATAGCGTCATCATATATGGCTTTGACCAGAATGCCTTTATTTCCCATTTCCACTCATCTTCACAATATGAATACTCCATGAAATTGACATCCGTTTCATCAATTAATGCCACTTGTTCATCAGAATGAAAGAATAATATGTACTTCATCTACAAGGGAAATAATTCAATTAAGACAGAAGGAATTATGTTACAAACACTAAAATGTCCTACGAACTAACATTTATTGAGATGAAGACATTATCCGTGAAATAAAAGTCGGACATTTACCGAACTGATATAAAGATTTGGCAGACTCTCAACACCATCAACTTTGAGGCAACAGTTCTCTATTAAGCTTCAGTTATGTGGGGCACCGTAAAAATTAAGCTCGATAGAAAGTGCGTTAGAGAAAACACATTGTTCCTCAATCACAGTTTTACATGTATATTGATTTGCTCTAAAGCCATTATTTACAACAGGTTACTTGACTTACATGTAGAGCTCGCAACCACATCTAAAAACTGACAAGTGTCCTACACACATGCTTTGGTCTGAAAGTACAAAATAGCCAAAAACTTGTAAACGCCAACATATTTACGGTTAACTTATAAAATACAGGCAACAATACATGCGTGAAGTAAAACAATAAGATCATTTATATCTTTTTATTTGCGTCGGAACATTCATAAGTTGAGTCCGAAAAAACAGAAGTTGACTTAACGATTAACTTCATCGATTTCGACTGGTTACCTGAAATGCATCACAGATTAACCCTCAAGGTGGTGGTGGGTTAAGATAACTCCTGAACATTTTTACTCCGACCTTTCCTGTCCAGGTATGAGCTGAAATTTTCAGACACATGTGCCCAAGATATTCATCTTGTATCTACGTCACTCTTCGAAATGTTGTAATCCAAAATGAGATTGGGTTTCGATTGATCATCGCTGAAGGTGATGTTACGATGAGAAGAAGACAGCATGTACAACTTTCTTGAGGGCTTCACCTGATATGATATCATGGTAAGGCGATTGTCTTTTCCACCAAACACAGCCTTGGTAGCTCCAACTTCATAGCTGGCTTTCAAAACTGGAGGTATGTCCCGTTTGTTGGCCATCAAAGTGCCAAGGAAAGTCAATCGATGATCTAGAAGAGTCTCGACGGTGTCGACAGCAGTAAAAAAAATCGGTCTCCGGTCACGTTTCGACCTGACCCGAAGAAAGGAGCACAGAGATCCAAAACCAGACTATTGGCTTTGTTTGCACTCTTTTGAGCGTCTGCACTTTATGGATCCATAGGGCGTCTCGTCAGGGTTGCCTTTGTACACATCGAAATTTCGAGTCATAAATCCAGCGATACATGTCACCGTATTTGCCAGGTTTCTTCGGGTTATAAATTCTGTGAGGTGATCTGGTTCGAGAAGAAATCAGTTGTTCATCAATCGTTAGAGAGTCACTAGCCGTGAAGAAATCGTTCAGTCTGTCATTCCAAGAATCGAACACGAAACGAAAGGCGCGAAAGAGTCGATGCTTCTGCGAGATGCCCGCGTTTCGGCGTCGTCAAAGCGTATATACTTTAGCCACTTCTTGAAATCATTCCTCGACATTGCTGCATTGTAAAAGTCAGCCGTATCCTCGGACCAGAGATCGTCAACTGTCAGTTTTTTGTCCATATTAGCTCCTCGGAAATAAAAGATAGATATAAACGCCAGAAGACCGTCCATCGTAATCTTGTCAGCGTCTTCTTCATCGCGCATCATTTTCAATCTAGTGCACTCGAGTACATGTCTCAGTATGGGTTCATGAAAGAAAAGCGACCAAGTCTCAAATAAAGAGTCTTTGTGAGCAGATCTCGTCGGTCCCGGTCTTTGCCGCAACACATTCGCGGCATCACGTCTACCTCTGATAATTTGAGGCTCAGCATTCCAACGGTTGCCATTTTTGTCAACGTAGATTTCTGTGTCAGAGATGGACTGATCGTCATCATCACTGCTTGAGATCACATTCTCATGTGGAACAGCGTCGCCTTGACCAAAGCTTTGGCCTTCATAGTCACCAATATCGTCTGCCAGGCTTGCTTCTGAATCTAAGTCGGCTTCAATTTCATCTTCTGCTTGCCAGTTGTCATTCTGCATCCGCTCAATAGCTTCTACGCGCGCCCGTCGTGCAGGTCTCGACGACATGACAGTCGAAATGATTCATTTAGCAGGCAATGTCTTGATCAGGTGTGAGACAAGTTATCACATACGCGCCAGATGATTGGCCAATCAGTGTTCCAATAGCATATTCTGCATGCTCGAAGTGAAAGAATAAAAGTAACGTGGCGTCAATTTCAGGCGATGGTTAAACTCGTCACAGCAATAAGTTGTGCTAGGTCGGTCGTTTTGACCGACCTCGGCCTGTTAAGGGTTAAACTCGGTAAACAAACCACATGTGTGATTAGTTCAAAATGATCTTGACCTGGTTAGACGGTTTAGCATGTCAAACTTGTACATGATGTCTTACTTACAACATTACATCGCAATCGCAAGTCAAAATAAGCTTATAGTTATCAGTAATCACACTCTTTCAAAAATCTTCCATGATATCGGAAGTGTGTAAAAAATCTACAAAACTGTTCAATTGAATGAGCTTATAGACTAAGCCTAAGGCCTATGTAAAAACATAATGGTCTAAGACACAAAAATCTGTGTGCGCTAATATGAAGCAAATAAGCAGAGAAGAATTTTCTCGACGTAAGGGATGAGATTAATTATGAAGGGTAGGCAAATTGACATTCGAAGCCGGCACAGTCGAGAGTTAGGACCATTCAGATAGGTTCATGAGAATGAATTCCTTGTCACTTTGAAGCAACCGAAGCCCCCGATTTGACACTGGCACTGGTGGTTGAATCCGGCAAAGAACATCCGTCTTTGGATGCCAGTGGACATCATCGTGCAGCGGCCACTTGACACCCGAACCATTTCCGATCACTTGCATACATTTCACCTGAAGTTCCTCGTCCAGTGTATTGGTAATTTCACCCGCATACCACTGTGTATCATACATGATCGAAACCCAATCCCGATCACGTACTTTCGCACTCCATGCTTTCGTTCCATGTGTTGACATTTTCCTTTTCTTGTGTAGGTCCGCGCAAATTTGCTGATTGTCGTTTGAAGAGGTCATAATGTTTTCTTTCCTGATCATAATGCAAAATGGTGATACCGGATGACATCTTTTCTCGATTGTACAATGAATCTCCGTGCTCTTCATTCATCGGTCCGACGAGCACCTTTAGAAAGATTCCATACACTGTACTCAGCGCTGCAACTTCTGGATTGTCTCCATAAACTCCAGGGCGTGACATGTAATCCGAGTAACTTTTGGCATATGTTCCGTGAACAGTGACTGATTCTTTGTTTTAAGTCGAAAATGTTATCTATCCAAATTACCCCACGGTGCAAAACTCAGTATATCGAAACTACCCCATTTTGAATACTCTTCATTATTTTTAAAGTAGCCTAAACGAAATACATGAATAATGAAATACGGATTCATGAACTCTATATCAATGACGATGAGACAGTAGTACTTAGCTTGGCTGCATATCAAATTTGTACAATGAGAAAGAAGTTTTTGCAAGCTCAATTTTTGTGGGTTTTGAAAATTAACACTTCAATATTTCTTTCTGGTGTTTCTCTGCGTGATAGATTAATAACAACTATGATTAATAAAGCTACGCAGATGCACAAATTTATTCTACAATTGGAATTTGTTTAGGTTGCGTTAAAAATGTGAGCCTGGAACTTTCGCATCATGTGTCCAAATTACCCCAACCTACCCTACGGTACGGTATATGCCTACATCAATAAATTCACCATTAAAAGTCGGTCACTTTCACAAGTTCTCAATTTTGCCACACGCATTTGCATTATACGCGAAGAGGGCCTTCCTTTGTTTGATACGTACTTTGGCCTAATATAGTCACCAACACATCTATCTACATAACCAGGGTATGTATATACCGGTATAGGCCTACTCATAGGCCTACATCACGTATGTCTATTACTAACACCGTAAAAACTAATGATTATAGAAGATTATATATTGGGTAGGCCTAAACCCTGCATACTACGGAAATATCGTCTTTTATGTTCAAAAGCAACCGAACATCAACAGGTTACAGATACCGGTACTTATTAAAGCAAATTTAGTTTCTATATATAGTCTATAATAATAGGTCACATTTAAAATACCGGCACCTTCATGAAAACTAAGAAATATTCAGGAGCCATATACTTCTCTTACAATCCTCTCATTAGCATAATCCCCTCCGTCACACTTCAGTAAAAAGGTAATACACCGGAATTTTAGGTAAATAGGGCCTATCGGAAAGTAGCAGGATACAAGTACAATTGATAAGCTGCTCATAAGTTCGCAGTATACGGTGGGGCCTACATCTTGCATAACATCTAACAAAGGCGCAATGTAACGGATTGTCAAAAGTCTACGTGCTGTATCTGACGTACACGAAAATTTCTGGTACTTACTCCCATACAGTGTTGCGATTCTTGGCGTAGGGTAAAAAAACGCGCAAGGTCGAAAAACACGCGCACATGTATTTCCTTACAAATAAGCCAAAATGGCAACTATGATCGCTAATATTTGATAAAACGAATTTTAACAAAGCTTAAATTTGCAGATCAGATAGTAAGAGCTTTGGCATTTTTCAGGACAAGTCAAATACACACGTGCCTTAAGTGGTAGATGCATACGAGCAGTTGGCCTATAGGCTATCCATTGAGTGAGATGTTAATGAACCTAAATGATCTTTGATAGGCTATACATGTGGCTTATCTAGAAACTGCATGTAATTTGAAATTTTGATATCTTGATTTTGATATCTTGATTTTGATATTTTAGAACCAAAGTTTTCTATTATCAAAAATTAAAAATAGAAGTCGAAAACTTAAAAAACGCGCAAAATGGATAAAAATTGAAAAAAACACGCTTACACGCGCAAATTGTCAAAAAAACGCGCGCGCGTGTAAACACGCGCGAATCGAAACACTGCTCCCATATCTTAAAGACTTCAAGGTCAAACCGCTCGGTATCGGGGTAAATTTCGGGTCATTCTCCCCGTTTCTGATCTCACGGCATAACTGCTCGACATTTACTGCCAAACTTTACAGCTTGGTGAATAGAGGCACATGGAGACATGTGACCAAAGCTATATAAATCCGCTAAAAATCTTTAATTTTCATTACTATTTTAACGATTATTACGATTATAGAAACTAAAATACTAATCGCATGAACAGAAAATATCTTCTATTAGCTTTTCAGGTCATGTAATAATTTGTGGAAGTAAATTTGTGTCATCTACGTGTTAATTCTTATCTTCAACAAATTTCTCTTCTGCTTCAGATAGACCGCAAACATACAGGTAATCCTGGAAAATGATATTTGGAGATGCAAGATATTTCGAGTCACAACTCAAAAAACGGTCCATCCTAGATTATGCATCCAAAATTCTATCACTCATACATGACTTGTTAGATTTAATCTTTATTCTTCCCCTTCCAATTAGTTCAACATTACTTTACATACACGTCATGAGCCTACATGGGCCTATCCCTTCACATCCGATATGCTGTAAGTTGAGGCTTGCATGCCTTACTAAATTAATACAATGTCTCCCCACTTTCTAACAAGTTTAACAACATTACACAAATACATAGATTTATGCTTTTCGCTCATTCTAAAACATAAGGAGCGAACTGTAGGCAGCATTATCAGGCCCATCAAGTGACCCATACCGGTTACCGTATTTTCGCAAAATCAAATTTCTGTCAATAATCATGTTAAAAACTTGACGTACATAAACAATAATATATCAACTTCTAATTTTTTAATTTTTTTATTTTATCCACAATTATTCTGAAACGCTAACGTTTTGCGACAAGCGGAAATGATTTTCATAATAACATACCAAATCGCATAATATCATTCATCTCACATAACATTTTACACCGAATGAGAACATCAGAAATACCTCAAAAATATATATTGAAATTTATTATCTCAGCGACTATGCGATTGTATGTGAAGGTGACTGCTTTTCAGGTGGCGTTTATTCGAAAAGACTCATGCATTGATATGGATAAATGTATAGATATTACAACTCATTTTACAACAAAACCATTGATCAGTTTAAATCAAAGTAGAATCTATATTGCATGATCGATATCGAATTGTATGACAATTTTCTGGCTAAAAACGTACTGCTCAAATTTGGGTTTTACCGGTTAAAATCTAAAAATATTAAGATGTTCAATCATTAGGGGGTTTGTTTGCACATTCCACATACTTTTATGTTCTTTCCCTGTTTTCGAGAAAGAAATCTCGAAACGACGTGATTTCGATGTCGCATTTTCCACTGGGACGATCTTAAAAGGGCCCCCTCACGATCTTGAAGTGCCACTACACAATCTCAAAAGGGCATCCTCACGATCGCAAAAGGGCCCCTCCACAATCCCAAAAGGCCCCCTCACGATCTTAAAGTGCCACTACATAATCTCAAAGGGGCCCCTTCAAAATCCAAATTATTTGTTCCTTGGCAAAACATTTTCTCACTATACATGTACTTAGTTTATTCTAAAAAAAACCGGAAATCAGGTTAAAGCCGGAAGAGTGGCAACCCTGATAATAGGAAGCAATCCTAAAATCAACAAAACAAACATTTATATAACACTGAGCTGAAGGTACATGAGCCTCAGAAAATTAAGAATATCATCGCTGATAGTTAATAGAAAATATTCATTATTTGTTTAATTGCTGATTAGAGACAATCACATAGTTGGAGACAATAAATCAGGGTAATCACCCTATCTGCCGAAAATAATTTACGTATACAATTCGTGTCCACGAAATAAATTCGCGCACCACTTGCAACATTATCACATTACTCATGATAGCACAACTTCTCATAATTTTTTAAAATTCACGATCATTTTCATAATTTTTAAATGTACTATACAATTTGCGCACATCATCACAATTTTTGAAAAAATACATTTTCACTACATTTTCATAATTTCTTCACAATTCACATTTTCATAGGTTTTAAAATTCACGTAGACTTTTCATTCACGCATATTTTCATACTTTTTCAAAATTAACGTACAGTGGACACCTTGATACAAATACACGATCAACAATAGAAAAGTAAGGGCCTTTGATGAAGGACGGAGTAGCTGTTTTCGACCATTAAAATTCTATATATAACTGAGATCAAACATTCAAAGCAATTATTATTTATCAGCAATACCGGTACTGATTGCCTTTACTATGTCGTGCAGGGAACCCAATTTCTCAGTCCTTCTTGTATTAAACTAACGGGAACACAACATACTCATTTTCCAGAGGAAAGCATATGGCCTTGTTAGTGGGATGCCCTTTCGTTCTTCTGCGTGATAAAGCAAAATAACTTATGCCAAGGCAACTTGACTTGTAAGGATAATCGAACAAGTCTCTTCTGAAGATCATGATCGCTCCCACCACTGTGCCATCAGAGGAGACTCCATCCACAAGTACTACCTGTTCACCAATCACTGCGACGTTGTTTGGACTAGAATCTGTGAACTTTATGGTAGGGTTCTTATCAACACAGTCACGAAGGTTCCTTAGCTGTTCAATCACATGGGGAAAAACAAATCTTGTAACTTTGATGCGGCGCTTCAAGCGGCCGAGATAGCTTTCAAAACGAAAAGTCGAAAATTTACTTAAGGATCCATATTTCACGACAAATTCATTTACCGTATTCTCTCTTTTAATGACGCAGGGGTCATAATTAAACATTTTCTTTTTATAATGGGTCACTAATAGAGAGTGTGTCATTATTTGAGAGTGTGTTATAAATAATAAGTTATATCTGTCTACTTGCATCCATTGCATCCTATATTTTTAATAGTTTCCTTGATTTTAAATGATTTAATTGAATAATAATGTATACAATCTTACCATTCAGTCATCATTTTCAAGAGAAGAATTGCCATCACTATCTGTAAGACTTTCATCATCACTGCTTGAGAAGACGTCATCTTCAATATCATATACATGGCATTCATTTCGCCGCCGTTTTATTTCATTGCATAGGTCCAACTGCTTCACAGCATGGATGAGGTCATACTCCGATCCATCACCTTGAGTTGTTAAGCCGCAAACTTTGAAGGAATTCACAATAAAACTTTTATCCAAAGAATCCCATGCATTCACTGCTTACTGACATAACTGTAGTTTGGATGGTGGTACTGGATTCACAGCTGCAGTTCTCGGATGAATACCGTCAGTTCTAATCCAATCTTCATAGAGCTCAACGTAAGCAGTCTTGAAATTCTTGATCCAACAGACATCTGGTGCCTGAAGAAGTGATGTACACCCTCCAGGAATCATGGCGATGTCAGTTTGTAATTTTTCCATTTGTTTCTTCACAGATTTGGTTCGGTGTGCATTAAATGAGTCCCACGAAAGTAATCGACGCCCGAAAGACAACGTTCCCCAAACTTTCTGAATCCATTCTTTGGTGGTACTCTCATTCATCCATCATCCGTCATACAAATAATGGCTGTTTTGAAATCAATGAGATCTTTCGGTATTCTTTTTCCCTTCAGGCAAATGAAAGGTTTCAACTTTGTTCCATCAGCTTTAGCGCTCAACATCACTGTGAATTTTGCTTTATGATGTCCGGTACTAAAAATTGAAATAGTTTTTGAGCCAGTTTTTTCAATCGTTGTATTCTGTATTGATTCAATGAATACAGCCGTCTCATCGGCTGCGCCTATGGTAGACGGAGGATAAGCGCAGCTATTCTTTAGCGCATCAACGTACGAAATGTAGTCCATAACCTTTCAGGGTGGCGAACGATTCCGAAGAATAAATTTCCCTGACTTTTCACTGATTTATTTAACTTACTTTTTACTTACTGAGATATTTAAAGATAAATTCTGATCAGTAAGTAGGGTTGGTGATTTTACTAAGACAGCTTTATATACGAACCGTTTCTAAATTAACCGAATTCTAAATATCAAACTGTTTCCATACCAGAGAAATGCATTGAAAACATTTTTTATTCTGTAAAACAAGTTTGTATTGATAAACAATGTCAAAAATATCGATATTATGAAATGCGTATTATTCAAGACTCAGTAAAAATAGCGTAAACAGTATAACGGTAATTCCTCGCTCGCAAAATTACAAAACAAAAATTCTTAACAATAACTCGTTCCAGAGAAAACTAAAATGACACATGTAATCACTTCTGCAGATATGTGATGTCCTTTTCTAGTTCTAAGAGTTGCAGTCTCAACCTCTTTCTTTCAGCCTCCTTTTCTTTCAGTTCGATTGCTTTCCTCCTTCTCTCACGAGACTCCCCCTCTTCAACTCTTCCCCCTTCCTTGTAACGTGAGGCAGCATTCCTCGCTGACAAGATGAGAGGTTTGGTGATCTCTACCTTCGAAAAACTCCCATCGTAGTTTGCTCTCAAATGGTCTTTCACAATCCGTTGCGCAATCTGTGATTGCTCCAACAAATTCTCAACCAGGAGACTCTTGTTTATTGAAAAGCCTCTTTCCACTGACGCTTGACCGTGACTGAGGCACAGAATTATTCTAACGAACTTGAGAAATTCATCGTTCGATTGTTGAGAACGACATAGATCCATTAGGAAATCATCCAACCGATCTGCCTGATGGAACTTTTTCAGGACTGTTTGTGCTGATGGGCGTGAACATAGCGATTGATAATAAGATTTAGCTCTGTCTGTCTCCGTTCCTGTCATCCGGTTGCTTTCTACCAAAATTTCTAGTGCTTTGGAGATCAGGCGTAACTTAATGGCAACTTCATCGTGCAGCATAACGTCAGGATCGAGACATGCACTTCCCAAAACTAGGTCATATTTCATTGGGTTTCTCTCCTGTAGCTTAGTAATTAGTTTCACCAGGAAAGAGCGGCACTGTGAAAGAAAATTAAACTTTCTTTGTTGACACACTTCTTTCTTCAGTGACTTCAAAGCAGTTTTTGCAGCGAATCCGATGTCAACTGACTTCTCATTCAATAAATTATCTTCCTTCAAAGAAACTTTGAGCATTTTAGAACCCGACATATTCTCTGTGAACACAGAGTCTTTCACAAATCGCTGCAACAAAGTCCCCATCAGTGATTCCAGTGCTTGGTACAAAAAAGGAAGCATAGGCTTGTCTGTCTGAAATCTAACGAGAAATATCTCCAGTTCTTTGGCTACCGAGACAAAAAAGTGCAATCGGACGATTAGAAGAGGGTCACTCAACATCCCTTTCATAATGAGGTACGATTTTGAATCCGGTTCGCGAAAGTTCTGAGTTTGTACACCAGAAACGTAAGACTTCAGATGAGGAATGATTTCAATTGCTCTCTCAGCCGGACGAACATTTTCCACCCACCCTGTTGAGCAAAATTTTAGAGGCAATTTTGCGTCATTTTTTTCAGCTAAGTGACGATAATCAGCACGACGTGATGGCACGTCTTTAAAAACTTGCCAGACGCATCGAAGAAACTCCATCACTCCGATTTCCGCTTTGTCCGCTGCGCGAAGTGCACCATCAATCGTATGTAAGGAACATGTTCCGACGTCAATCAATTTCGTATCATGTTCACGCTCTTCGTTGATGAGTTTCAAAGTCTTTTGATTAACATTGGGACCATCCATACTTAGTTGTAATAGCTCTTCTTGATCTAGACCTCTCAATGCTGAAGAGATAGCACTTTGCAAGTTCACTGCTGTTGCGTGACCGAGAAATTCGGATGTTAAATATCTGGTTCTAACAGTATCACCACACCAAAATCGTACGTGCACATCCATTTGACCTTTTTGGGCAATCTTATTCAAAGACTCATCGAAACATGCCACAAAGACAATAGAAGAGGAAAGTGAATCAACGAGTTCTTTCTTGAAAAAGGAGGCAATTCCGTAAGCAGCGGTGTAGGCCATCTTATGTCTACCAAGCGAGTGTTCTGTAACATCTGATCATTCGGATATATCACCTGCATGGCCTCAACTGAAGAGGAGGCTACGCGATATGACAAGTTGGCATTGACCGAAAATAAGCACCACTGAATCTCTGCTTTTGTCATCTCTTCTCCTTTCAGATAAGTTGATATAGTCGTAGATTTTCGATCGTCATTCGAAGATGAATGTTGTGGACCCTGAGATTGCTTTTCGACTTGTCCAGTGGATGCACTTTGAAGAGGCAGTTCTTCTGATGCAATCGCTTGATTCGAGCTCTCACTGAAAAAGAAAAAAATATTTCATGAATGCATTGAAGATTTAATATGAACATATACATGTATACGTGTATGGACAATCCGTATAACTTCTTGTAAGCAACCCACGATTTCTATAAAGACACATGTGGAATAACTATGTTTTCTTACACAGGTTAGTCATAGAAAATGGGCCACCTGGATCATGCCAGTATTTAAACACATTTCTGTCTAGAAATGACATCGCACATGAACAAAACAACATTTCATAGTTTATATTTCAAAGTCAAGTTAGGTGCACAATCTAATTTTTTGTGTCCAGATATGGTGAGTAAGCAAAAAGAATACAGAAGTAGGGTTTGGAAAATATTATAATATGTTTAAAGTTTTTTACAAGTTTAAGTCAGTAACTGGAGCGTTGTGATATTTTTAGCCCACATGTTCTTCCTGCTGATTTCGAATGACACTTTCGGAGTGACCTCTAGACCAAAAGATCGTTAGGTCAAGCAATTAATAGTCGTGCAACGATAAGCTACTGTATGTCACAAAATTTAATCAAGTTTAAGAGAAAATAAATTTTACTGTTTTCTTAATTCAATGTTACTGTTTAGTTCATTCAATTTTCCCTATGAAGATGAAATCTGTTCACCATAATGTGATAATCATATACTTTCATGAACCCAGAATCTGGCATAGTCTAAAAATGTTTTGATGCGAAAAACGCCTTTTATAGGTATAATGTATTTCTATATATATGTCACAACGTTTCGTAGATCTCGAACGCGTGAAATGAACTGATGCCAGAAAAATCTTGATAGCTATGAGTGAAGCCATGTACCCAAAACATCGTGACCACATTTCGGTCTTAACTGCAACAGATTCAATAACTACAAACTGTAAAAAAGAGAGTTAAAAAGTAAATTACTTTGATGTAACTCCAAAATTGACAAGTGTCGCTGTCGATTCATTTTTCGTGATTGATTGATGTTTTTTCCTTTATCATGACTTCTGATTGCCAAGACACCCATATTGCTTAGCATTATCGTTTTACTGCATAATTTGCAAAATGCTTCATTTGGAGAAGTACGCGGTTCAAGCCAATCCTTCCATAATGGATTCGATAACCACAGACGATTGAAACGACAATTCTTCGACATCACTGAAGATGAATTATTATAGATTATAAAAATTATTTCGTAGGCAAATATAATGCAGCAACAAAAGATCACATTTACTACAGAAGTGGGAATCTTCATGACAGAAAATACTGGTACTAAAATCGGAAGTTGTTTGCACAATTTAGTTTCGACACTGCTTGCCGATAGTAAAGATCGATCGGAGGAGGCTATCTTTCCGGCGATAGAAAAATGTCGCTCACTTTCTCCGCTTGATGCTTGGGCCACGAAAATCCGACGGCTTATCTGCGATAACAGTGGAAATGCATCCCGCTCTCGCTGCCAAAAAATCAATGGATTCCTTGAATCCGAAGTTATTCGCTCACTTTTAGTATAGCGCTGAAGCTCATACTTCACTTTGTCCGATATACATGTATTCCTGTGAATAGACTCATTATCTGATGTAGGCTACTATTTCTCATCGAGGCGAAGGGGTCAATTTCGGTAGTGCTATTTTCAACGGTAATCCTTGGCCGTTTCTCTACTCTTTCTTCCTCTTGTCTTTGATTTTGTGAATCATTGATTGTGAAAACGTCTGCTGCTAGCACTTGAAGATTTGCCATTGAGTCCTTCAACAAGGTATCGCGATCTTTGAGTTCAGGAATAAAAGTCAATTGCCTGAAGCCTGGGTCAAAAACAGTTGCAAGAACATGTGTTGCCTTAATATTCGTCCAGTATTTGGAATCAAGAGATTTCTTAATGTTCTTCTTCAGAGTCGATATAACAATTGAATCGGTGATAACAGCTGAACAAATTTTATCTCTAACTAGATAGTATGAAGGTAGTACATTCTGCAAAGTCGGCGTATTACTGGATTCTAGAAAATCAAACACAGAATTATATTGAGAGAAATGATCAGCGATAGCTGTACACAATCACATGAAATATTGCTCAGTCGATGAATTTGGCCAACAGAAGATAAAGATTCCTGAAGACAGGCATATGAGCGCGCAAGTGCAATATGAACTGAGTAGTATGATCGCCATGGCCTCGTACCACTGTAACGCTTGATTTTGATTGGGAATGACTCTTGAGAAATACCTGAACGATGTATGTATGAAATAAGGTCGCGAACAGCTGAGTTAAAACAGCGAAAAGATTCGCACTCTGCTTCTGTCGAAGAAAATCCATCATGAAGCACAGTATTCAATCGATGAGCAAAACATGCAAGTCTCGGCTCATCGTGCAACGCTGCTACAATGTTTGCACCACAATCTGTAGTAATGAAAGTTTTTCCTTTTAGTAATCCAAATTCATCAAAAATATCATGTAACTCTTTGGCGATATTTTCCCCGGTCTTTCGTTCATCCGGAAAAACTTTACATCTCAACATAGTATGTTTCAGGTTCCAACTATCACTTATCCAGAAGGCAGTTAGATCGAGATAGTGTCGTCGGTTAACATCGTCTGTCCACAGATCAGTAGTACATGCTATTTCACCGCGTGCGATTGGTTCATGTAATACAGCTTTTATATTTGATATGAAAGACTGAATTGAGTCGGTGCACACCTTCTTGATTGTATTTCTTCCATACCATATGTTTTCGATAGGTATCTTTCCGAATTCTGCACCGATTGCGATGCATTCGGTGGCCAGCTGTTTGAGACCTGGGTTTTCTACTGATCGATAACTGCTAGAGGAACTGACAACAAACATAGCTTCAGCTCTCTTAAGACGCTCTTGAACATCTGATGTTATTCCACGCTTATTGAAAATATACCGCATCATACTACTTTGAGTTGGAGGCACTTTATTAGTCAATCCACTGGATGATGACGTAGAATTTAGAGTTGATGACTTCTTTGGGCAGTTCGATACGTGTCTTGTAAGTGTGCTCAGACCAAAGTTCTTTCGACGACCTTCACAGTCAGCCTTGCTATGAGTTCTGAAGCCACGATAACAGTGGTTACACGCGCACCATCCCAAAATATGTTCTGATTCATCTGTAGAAGTAGTTGTGCATATCAGTGACATACTCCTCCAGACTTCATGTGTGCTGCTGTGTTTCTTGAGAATCAGTTCCTTTTTCTTAAGCATTGACGTTATCATTTCTGATGACAGCCTATCTGGGTCCATGTTGGCCATCGCCGTTGTCATGAGTGGAACTCGTTTGTCCTAACTAAACACAACTTCATCTAACATTGATAATGAATGGTTTGTTGCTTAGCAGAGTATTAACCGGGATATCACGTGATAAGATATCTTTATACCAAAGCGAAGATAGAGAACAGAGGTAACTCGGAATGACGTCACTTGATTAGATGAATTGCCCAATCATGTTGAGCTGACGAGATGTGAATGTCAAATGTGATATCAATAGTCTACTATAGTCGGATTTCCACATTCACAGCAGCAGCCGTCTTGACTGATGGGATAACAGAACAAGAGATTTCTCATACATTATTGTTTATCCGACCTCTGAATGATAACAAACACAACCTACAGGCCCCCTACCACCAATCATAATCATCGGAGTTATTAGTTGATGTCACAAGCATAACTAAATCGACTGACCACATCGATTTTAAGTTATCGGTCTATTTTCGATTTGTCATGTAACATAGTAGACCGATGTAGAAAATAAAAATACTCATAGAGCCTTCTAACCACAACTCAATTTTCATGACCAGATCATGCAGAGGGATAATCATACATGTAAACTACCTTTGAACAAATATTCCTTACTTTTAAAATTGTTCAATCATTTTTCAAGAATCTGAAAATTTGTTGGATGATCCTCGACCGGTTTTTCAACCGGTGCCGGTCGGCCGGTTGGCAAAACCTCAACCCAACCGGTAACCGGCGCCGGTCAACCGGCAACCGGTTACAACCCTGGTACAGGATGATCTTCCTACTTTTTTTAATTCTCTTCTTATGAATCGTCTGAATCGTTCATTAACTAAAATTTATTGCTTAAGCCTAATAGGCAGTGCACGCTGTTTATCTTCATAAAAGTAACCATAATGACACTGATGATGTGAGATGTGAGATCTCAAAGCCTGAAAGATAGGTCAAAAGGTCATCTTAAATAAAAAACTTAATGCTCAAGTTAATGCTAACTTCCACCAGCTAGCAAAACGAATTTGCTCGCTCAAATAAACAACGCAGCATTCACAAATCTGCCGTTAAAAGGCAAAACGACGTATTTCGGAATGTCATGCTTTTGAGAAAATCTGCTTTGTAAATGATATCATTCGAAATACGTTTCCCATTTGCATGGATTTTAAAAGGTAAAACAACGTATTTCAAAATACGTTTCCCATGTGCGTGGATTTTAAAAGGCAAAACAACGTATTTCGAAATACGTCTCCCATGTGCGTGGATTTTAAAAGGCAAAACAACGTATTTCGAAATACGTTTCCCATGTGCGTGGATTTTAACCCTTTAACAGCGATAAGAAATTGCTAAGTAATTTTAATATTTTTTTTTCTCTGATATGAATGAGAAGTGACTAAGATAACATATTTTTAACTTAAATATTTCAATTTTTCAATAGGGTAAGGTGGGGCAGGACGCGCCACTTAATTTTCACGCTAAATTTTGGACTTTTTTATCACAAATTACAAAACGCGATTTTTGCTCAATTTGAGAATAGAGACCGTAGAATTATTCAGACTATTTGATTTTCGTCGAACGCTTTTGTAATGTTCTGTGCATACCTTTTTGTAAATTTTCTCAAAAAGGCGTTTTACCCCATGCATGGGGCGAAACGCCCCACCATGTAGGGTAACACGCCCCTGGGGGCGTTTTACCCCCTACTATTTTAACATCGTATTCAAATTGCAAATATCATAATGATATTAGTATTCAGATGCTAAGGCAATATGAAAAACCGGACATATAACATTTTGGCTACGATTATATGTCAACCCAAAGGAATGCTAGTAAGCTTAGCCTATCCATATAGCCTACCTATATATATGTCTATACCTATCTGCTAATCGGGACCCAGCTGCGAATATAACAATAACAAATTTTCCAATATCAAACAGATCTATTGACGATTACAATATAGACTTTCATAGGCGCTACAAATACTACATAGTACGCACAGAATTGCAACACACAACAAGACAAGTTCACAAAACACGACAAAAGTCACATACATATTCGATCTGGTCAGCACTCTCGACATCTGTGCACGGCACACACGCCCATCGCTTGCATTTTGTGCATTGGATCCATTCTTCGCAGGACATGACCCACTTCATTGAACAAATGAAACATGAAGTGCGGTCATAACTTGGTGCTGGTGCCTTAGAAGGAGTTGCTGATTTCACTCGGACCTTCCTTTTTGCACTCGTATTTTTCATATGTTCCAGCTGTTTTTTCGATGGAGAAGAGGTCAACACTTTCGACTTTTCCACTTTCCTCGTTCTCTTTATTTTTGGTGCTGGTGGAAGAGGTGACAGGTCTTCAATCAACGATCGAGGGCTTACCGGTACACCGGTGTTTGATGGTGTATCAAATGCTGGGGACGAGGACACGACTTCGGCTGTGCTACATGAAATTCCACTTGGACCAGGGACATCATTCGTCTCATGGAAATATTCAGCATGATCGCTGTTATTATATCTCGGATCGGCCTCATCTGTCATCAATGATGGAGCGAAGTCCTCTTGAGAAAACATCATTTCATTCAGTGGCCACAAACCAGTGACCTCGAATCCTTTTATTGCTTTTTCTGGAGTTGTTATCAGATCGTAGGCGATGCCGAACAGCTCTCCAACATCAAACATGGTCACACGCTTCCCTGGGTTTGAACGCGTGAAGTTATCTACAGCCGTATTGTAATTTGCTTTTAGTGCTTTGAAAACTGTTCTATCCAGAGGCTGCATCTTATGTATGTGGTTGGAGGGTCAGCATGTGAATACCGTGTTCTCTAGCAAAGAGGACAGCTTCGAGTGTCTTGTGTGAATGATGTCCATCCAATACAAGCAACTGTGGATTGTCTGCACTGCTGTGTGTCCACTTCTGGAAATGTTTCAACCAAACAAGGAAGATGTCTCAATCAGTCCATCCACTATCGCTGACAGCTCCTATCGAGTCTGGTGGAGTCCCCTTCATGAGTTGCTCAGCCATTCTCTTTCGAGGCCAAATAAGCAATGCGGAACATAGTGACCTGCTGAACTGCATGAAACAATGACAGTCATCAATTGTCCTCTCTCTGCGCTTACGATTTTGCCAACACTACGTTTACCCGGTAGTGTAAATTTACATGGTGTTTGAACTGTTGTTATTCCTGTTTCGTCCATGTTCCATATTTGTCTGGCTTGGAGACTGCTTTTCCAAAATGTCTTTGTATATCTTGAAAAATTCTTCGACGTTTTGCTTGTTAAAGGATACAGCTCTATTGATGCTGGTTCCTTGTGGCTTCCGTAGTGATATATCAGGACGTCTTTTCAAGAAGCCACGTAGCCAATCTTTACGCAAGACCATTTTGAAATGGATGGTTGATACCGGAACGTTCAGCAACACTGAAAGCAAGACGGTGCAATTCTAAGTTTGTTAGTCCGAAGAGTCGATTCTCCATGAATAATATACAGTATGTTCCTTCAAAGAATCTTCAACGTCGGTTGGCAAGGCAGTCTCGTATCTGCCAAGCTTTGTCCTTCTAGGACGAGAAGTAAGACCATCACGATGTCGTCTTAATGTTCTGCACGGGACACCATACATTCGAGACACTTGACGAACACCCATGCCATTCTTCAAGCTTTGAAGTGACTTTTGTAGCGCCTCTGTTCCGTAATTCATCCGGTTTGTCTTTCGCTTGTACTCCCGAGGCATCTGAAAGAAAAATCACTTATTAGACGTTAAATATTGTTACAAACTTCAGCAGCTTTTACATTATCAGAAGCCTATACATTAGCTTTGAAGTTTGGCATACCCGTACATACATTTAGTTATTTTACTACATGTATATTGTTACAGTGTATACACAAAGTCATCCTCATATTACTTACAGGCATACAAGGCCTGGGAAAATTAAGGGTAGGCCTATTGTACTGGCACTAAATATAAGTCTACTAAGTCAATGGACAGGCTGCAGCTACCACTTAATGGCAGCCACTTTGTGTTGACATAGTGGGATATGTTTATAGTGATAATTCAATTTCTTTTTCAGATATCTTTACAAAAATCTACTACTCAAAGGCAGTCAAGGAAGATAGCTTAAGCTATATTTATTTCAAAGCACCACCGTAACGGCGACGTCGTAGCGCTGTGGTATGAGCGACCACTGTCTAAATATTTATCGTACAAGGTACAGGGTTCAAGTCCGATGTCAAACCTTTTTTAGTCTAAGAGTCATTAAGATAGTACTGTAGGTTGTTTTTCCTGAGCTATACACGTGTAGAAGTTATGCACACTAAGAAGATAAGATAAAAGCTTAGTCTTATGTATTATTTGGACAAATGGTGCTAGGGATACGACTGATTCAGTACGTATGTCAACTAATCAACTTATAACTTAATAGAAAAAGTTGGGGTAAGACGCTCCTCGAAGAAGGTAAGGCGCCCCATGGGGCGTTATGTACACCCAAGTGTGTGGCGTTTTACCCCAACCCATTATGATCTGATTTTTCAAGGATTTTATAAAATAATCGTTGGTGCACATATTAAATACAAATAGCATACAATTAATAATTAACACAAGTATTCAAATACATTTTACCGTGCGTTAGCATGGTGTCCCTAAGTCACTGCTACACTAGAGGTCTCTCGTCAAAATAACAAGGAATGTATCATTATCATTTACGTACCTCTTTAGCTTGTAATTTCTCGACCAGCGTGATGAAACCAAATGATTCAAAGTTACGCGCATAGTTGACTTTAAAAATTGATGACTTAAAACACCGACCGATTCAATGTCACGAAGAAAATTGAATGGGGCGTTTTACCTAACAGGGGCGTTTTGTACCACCTTACCCTACTGTCCGAAATCTGGGATGGGTCACAGGTGACCCAATCGCCGGTAAAGGTAAAAGTAATCGAAATATGTGAAATTCTAAATTTAGTCTGTATGTACTTTATTATGATTAAATTACTATCTGTATATTGTTTATGATGATAAGTAGGTATTAGAATAAACACTATTCATTGAAAAAAGTTAGATAAAAGTTCGTTTTTCATGTACGTGCATATAAACTTCAGCATATAATTCATTTACAGATTATTATGAAACATTTGGAAACAATTTCGTTCCTTGAGCAAACAAAGAGGTACACTGCACGTTACACATGAGACAAAGGTTTTTCTGTCTTGTTTCGCCTTTGCGCAACGAGCACAACGCTTCCTATCACCAAACGTAGGAAGATGTGCTATTTCACCAGATGAAGGAATTGATGTAAATTTCCTTTTAGTTGCCTTTGATTTGGAAGAAGCCCTTTGACGGCTTGAGTATTGAGCAATCAAACCTTCAGCAACACTAAGTTTGAAATTTTTGAGATCAATGTTGTCTGATGTGAATTTCCTGAAAACTATATGAGAATTGACACAAGCGAATAATAAGAAGAAATGATGACTAGCACTGGATAATCGAATATGGTTCGGTCAATGGTCAATAAGCAATGCAGATTTAGTAGCCAGGATTATTTGGAGTGATGAAGCAATCTTTTTACTAAATGGCTAACAAATTGCATCCCATGGGCAAATGGAAAGCCCACCATGACTTTGACTCGTTCTATCCATTCATCACGTGTATAGGCAGCCTTTTCTCAGTACCATAAATTTGAGTTGCTTTTCTCCTCCAACACTGTCAACGATAATAATTACAATTAGATGCTGAAGAATGACTTCATTCCACAATGTCAATCGAAAGAATGCTACTCCACGCACAACAAGTTTTCACCACCTTACTTTCCTCATCCTGCTGCCGTAACTTTAAGATAGTCCAAATTTCTTCAGTTTCTACGCTATTCGGACAAAGATAAATGTGAGAATTCGAATTTTGCATTTTCTACCAAACAAAAAAAGTTAGTGCGAAAATTCTTGTTCTCCAAGAACAAAAACTTACACGGGAACCCTAAAATAGCGAGCACTATAATTCTTCATGCAGTAATACTCACATATTGATTTTAAGGCTTTGTTACGAACGCACGAATTTCAGTATTGCATGCTGTACGACAAACATCATAACTGTGTAGTTTTCTGCGCTTCATTGTGCTTTGTTTCTTATCTTTTACAGCGAAAAATGTGACAATCCGCACAGCGATTGTCAGTAGTATGTTCATTCTATTCGTCATCAGTAGTATGAATAATTGTTTGAAGTTTTCATATGTCGAATTAGGACTATCTAATGAGAATGACAACCATTAAGTCATTAAAAGACACCAACAGCCTTGATTCCCGACCGCACTCGCCTGAATCAGGAAGCGAACCTAAGTCCGTGGTGGAGACGAGCTCGCACCTTCTTCACTAGGCCACGCTGACGGGTGAAGAAGATGCGAGCTCGTCTTATTAATTATTTCTTTCAGTGGGACATATGAGCATAAAATCACCTGCGGGCCTCCAATATTGGCACTGGATTTTGGAGTTCAGGAATTGAGAAATTGGGAACGAGCACCGCATGAGGTATCAATTGGCGGAAAAAGGTATGATTAGGTATCAATAGTTATTGTCAGATGCGAAAAAAAGTAATGGAATTGTAGTACAGTAGACTTTGATAACTCAATGTGCATCTTAATTTTGTCATCAACTTCCGTTAATGTTCATGGATAGATGGCGACGCTGCGCTGAAATGTTGCCGGAATGTAAATTCATATATACACCAGTGATAGACTGGATACCGCGGATATACTAAAGCAATTAAATTTAATGCCCATGGGCGCACATGTTCTATGCAATGTACAAAAGATGAACGTGATTTCTGGGGTATGTGCATGTAAATTATGTTTAATAATTACAGATAGAGCAGATTTAATGTTGGAAATTATCATTTATTTAGTCAAACCGAAGCATTTCCTTGTCTTTTGGACAAACATGTTCACGAGAATATGTAAACAGGATATGAAATTCAAAATCAATGGAAAGTCAGCAATGTAAGAAAATTGAGACACTTAATATAGGCATTGACATTGAAACTTCTTAAACAGTTTTCCACTTTCAAATTGACACTTTCTTCCACAACCAGTCACTAGCAACAACCACATCAGGTTTCAACACACTTCATTATAACGATGATGATTTCTTTGTTATTTATATTTTACATTACATGCAAGCTTCTATGTTGTTCGTGTGCTTTCTTCATTCGAATGTTCATGAGGATACATTAATGTTTTAAACTCCCATAGTAATGGACTGATGACTTCATTGAAAAATTGTACGATTATTTATGTCATGCGTTGTCATAAATGGGATTATGCTTCCATTGTTTTGTATATTTTCTTCTTTCTTAGTCTGTTATGATGCGTGTTCAAATGCGTTGTCAATCAAATTATTGGGATAATTCAAATTCAGTACAAGTTTCTTCAATTCACTAAATTCGATGGAACTGTCGATAGGATTGGATATCAGGATTTCCACTCCTCTGGCAAGATATAAAATGTTATGAATGATTATGGGATTAACATAACTTTGGGTGCACGAATTGAACGGCTCATAACTCATGGTGTCTGCGGGACAGTGACAATGTTTTCAAATTTTTCCCGCTCATATGCAGCAACACCGACAAAATCAATAGTCTTGCGATCAATTTCCATTGTAAAATGGATCGATGGATTCAGATTGTCAAGTATTGCATTAAAGCAATCAATAGGCCCTACTGTTGAATTGATGCCGTTCCAAACGATGAATAGGGCCATCAATGTATCTCATCCAGCAATACTGTAATTAATTAGTCTTGGAGTACCATACCTGAATATTTACGTATCCATATTTCTATTGATCTACTCACGCAAACCATGTTTTTCAGATATGGATTGCAAGGATTCAACGAACATCTGGAATCACATTATCGAACCATCATATTCCATAACGGGGAACACCTGCTTTACGACGATTTGAGACCATTCAAACTCCAGAAACTCGACCACGTGCAAATAATCTCCTCCATCTTCTACTTCCAGAAATAAAGGAATTCCTTCATCACGACTGTCATTGCTTTCAAAAATCCATAATCCTTCCTCATTAATATAAAATAAAGCGCATGAAAGTGAGCACCCCAACCGACTTTCAGACGTGTTGCTGATGGGCGTGGCTGCGGAGGAAAATCCGCGTTTGTGCGGATTCTACGCAGAGTTGGGGCTGTCTGAGGGGTGGCACAAGCTGGCACACTCCCAATAAGTGTATTCGGTGTGTTGATTCGAGTGGCACACACGATTTTCACAAGTGGTACGGATGGGCTGTGGGCGTGGCTGCGGAGGAAAATCCGCTGTTGTGCGGATTCTACGCAGAGTTGGGACTGTCTGAGGGGTGGTACAAGCTGGTACACTCCCAATAAGTGTATTGGGTGGGTTGATTCGAGTGGCACACACGATTTTCACAAGTGGTACGGATGGGCTGTGGGCGTGGCTGCGAAGGAAAATCCGTATTTGTGCGGATTCTACGCAGAGTTGGGGCTGTCTGAGGGGTGGTACAAGCTGGCACACTCCCAATAAGTGTATTCGGTGTGTTGATTCGAGTGGCACACACGATTTTCACAAGTGGTACGGATGGGCTGTGGGCGTGGCTGCGGAGGAAAATCCGCGTTTGTGCGGATTCTACGCAGAGTTGGGGCTGTCTGAGGGGTGGTACAAGCTGGCACACTCCCAATAAGTGTATTCGGTGTGTTGATTCGAGTGGCACACACGATTTTCTCAAGTAGTACGGCTAACTTCACATCCGTACCACTTTGAGGTCATTTTGTCAATTTTCTCAGTAACTATTGTGAATTTTGACAAAGTAGTGTGTGGCACATACTTTAGACGTGTTATTTTCGACGTTCATGTCGTTGAAAATTCATAGAGATGCGGTTTAAGATTTTTTTTTGTAAATTGGTACGGCTAACTTCACATCCGTACCACCTCGACCTTTTGATGGACGATTTCTCGCAAACTGCTGCATTATTTTGAAAAATTACTGGTGGCACAAGCTGGCACACTCTAAAATTATGTGTAAATGCTGTCTTTGAGAGTGGCACACGCGATTTTCGATGTGGTACTGATATTGGTATGGCTAACTTCACACAAGTTGCAAAAAGTCCATCTCAGTTGCGAGCAGCGGTAAAAGTGCTCTCCTTGCACATGCGAAAACTGACATTCACATGAAAAATAGGAAATCAATTGCTGGTTCCTCAAGCCTCAGTGGATTTGTTAAAACGATTAATCCTGATGTATCGCAGAAGGTTTCAAAAGCTGAAATTCAAGCTTTATTAGCTATTGCAGAACACAACCTTCCACTTGCTTTTGCTGACTGCTATGACGAACTAGTCAAATCTAGCTTTGAAAATTCGAAAATTGCTCATGAATTTCACTGCAAACGAACAAATTCTACTTACATCTTGACAGTTGGCTTATTACCTTGTATTCATGAGGAAACTGTCAATGACCTAAAAAAGAACAAATTTTCTCTTTTGATCGATGAAAGCAATAAGAAATACGGTACAACTTACTTAAGCCTTCTCGTGAAATACTTCGACGAAAAAGAAGGAAAAGTTGTCTCAAGATTTTTTAAGTCAGTGACAGTTGCACATGCTACTGCAGCGGATCTTACGAAAAAGATAATGGATGCCTTGGATGAAGATTCCATACCAACCGACAATTTGCTCATGGTCATGTCAGATAGTCCGAATGTGATGAGAGGGGAAAAGGGAGGTGTTATTAAGAATCTTAAAGATAAAATGCCGCACTTGATAGATATCGGAGGGTGCACCCTCCATCACATATCCAACGCTGCAAAGTACGCATCAAAAGAATACGGAGAAGACATCGAAGAATTTATTGGAGACGTGTTTTATTTTTTCCGTAATCATCCAGGTCAAGTTGAAGACCAACCCCGAGTCCAAAGGATAGTAAAGGCGATGAATGACCCATCCACACGATTGTATCTGACCTTCTTGAGTCTCAGAGAGCGCAATCGAGCGACAAAGGATGAGATTAGATTGATCTGGTCCAAAACCCACGTGTTGATTCACGCGTACGGAGGTAGCGATCCCGTTTCATTTCGAAAGTAAGTGGATTATACAATGCAACAGAGCTATTAAGTACCAATTGAGCAGATTCGAATTAGTACTGACTTCAAACGTTAGCTCTCGTACCTTTTAACAGACCTATTTTGTCTCTTCTGTGAAGGATGAAATTATCATATTTCAATGATTCCCTTGTGGAATTCGTCACTCGGATGGTCGCACAATTTCTTTATACATACTTGTCGTTTTAATCAATTTATGTAACTGACGGGGCCTATTAACGAAACCTGGAATTTCAATGCGTCCTTTGAAATGGTCTTGGAGAAAGTATAGTTTTATCCAAATTATTTGTTTGTGAATGTTAGTCTTGAATACATGCCTCATTGTTATTTCAAACATGCAATCAACAGAAGTGTCTTGCTTCATTTCATTTAAGTCAACGTAATTATCTATTGAGCTGCATGGCGTCAATCTTCCCACCAGTCAGATTGGTTCCTCTCTCAGAACTGACTGTTGAAAATATTGAGGAACCTTTTATCGAAACTGATGAAAAAATCGTTATCCGGGTGCAAGGTAGGTTTGAAGCAACTTTTCTTTTGATATTCGCTATTTACGGGTGATCTCGTTCTTCACAGGGAAACACAAAACCTTCAAACATATGGCAGAGCGCTTCTCCACATGGCTCCTGACATGTACCAGCCCGGTGAAAAAGCTAAATGACAATGTAAAGAGAATATAGCTATAATTTAGGGATAAAGGATAATTTAAAGAAATTATTCAATCGTTTGAAAACATGTCAGGAATGTTCCTTCTGATGACATTTCACCTCATTTTTCGTTTGTTAAGACATAGAAAGCAATTTTGAAAATTGATCGTAAACGATAGATAATTTTTGGCTAAAATTGTACTTTAATTATCGCTTATTGAAAATTGTTTTATATTTCAAGTAATAGACGTCTGGGTCAAACAGGCTATTGCAAATAAGCAAACGGAAATATTGAGCACCTAAATTAGACTTGATGATTTGAATTCAACCATGATTGTGCCATCTTCTCTTATTTTTGTAACTAGGAGGATAGACGTGTTCAAAAAAGCTTCAAATTAGAAAAGAAGATTTCAATGCTTCATTTTACAAAGTCAGATTGCAAAATATTGCTCAATTTACATGTACTAGTAGCTAGCTCAAGGCTACCTTCAAAATACCATGATTGAAGGCAAGTCACGAGGAATGCAACATGAAAATTATGGATGAAATCTTGTTACAATATATCACGCGCTTTACTGCGCCAAAATAATATTTTTAATATTTTTTTGCGCATTGTTCAACATTTTCTAGGAATCTGAAATTCACGTGTTCAATGCTAACAGTTCTATTCACAGTTACATTTTACCGATAAACATAGTGTTTAGGAATTGGACTTGCTTTGTGCTCTCATTGTTTAGTTGAGTTGGTTTTATACGTGTATACTGTACATATAATTGTAAACTGTAATTTCTGATCTTCAAAAATAAAATATCAGTGGTGGATGTGGATGGCTATAAGGGGTGAAGGAGGCCATCGCAAAAAAAATAAAAAAATATGTACATGTACTAAGTACTCTTTTTTACTCTTTTTTCTGGTGTGAATGTACTATTTTTTTCTGCTGGGACACCGTGGCAGGCCTGATTCTATATTCAGTAAGGGCATGCTAACAAAATGAACCTCATTATTCGATAATGCATTAACTTACAAGTATGTAGTACTATTCATAATGACATTGAAGATGAATTGATTAATTCAGATACACATTCAGCTCTAGGAATATTAAAATAAACGTATGACTTTGTTTTCGTTTTGCAGCTTAGTGTGATTTTAGGCCGTGGAGCCAAACTGCCCGACCTACTGGACCCAAAATTGTTTCTATACCGTGAACTGGATCCATCATATGCCTCCGCTTCGAAGCAGAAGCACTGTGCGGACTTCATTTCGTTGGTGAGAAGTTATAATTATTGGCTATATGAACCCAATTGATTTTAAATGTACGAGTATTAGCCTAATAAAAAGAAAGTGGATGAATATTATATAATAAATTAACATTACACGTGTTAAATATGTCAGCAATGAAACAGAGTTCAACAGAATTCATCAAAAAATTGGGAACTAACATTTGCAGATGATGCTAAGTTTCTCAACCTTCAATATTTCGAGTCAATCCTCTTTCTACAATAATGCGAGACATAATGAATTATTCAGATTGTGCTTTTTACTGCCGTGTTCGTCAAGGACAAAACGTAACTGCAAACCGGGTGATTCAAGTAAAAATCCACGGTAATAATGACGATTACAAGAAATACATGTACATGTACATGGGCCAGTGCTTGTATATCTCTTATCACTTTGCAGTCTCATTTCGACATTTCTTAACTTGAACACAGTTATTTCCGTAAAGCTCGGCTCACAACGTAAGAACTGAGTCAACGACAAAACTCTGCTGATTGCATAAGAAGTTCTCTCTATTACTTACTGAACTTTTATTGACAGGAAAGGCTGTTATGTGGAACAAAGTAACGTTCAAACGGACGGAGAGGGCCTTAAACTTCTCTGACATATCTGAGGATGACATCAAGAAAGGCCGAGAAGAGGTGCAGCTTGCGCAGTCAGACTTTGCAACTGAAGGAAGTGGCGAGGAGGTAAGCTTTCATAAAATAATTGTAGATAGATGTGAAAGTAGTCTTTCCAGTTATTTGAGAAATTTTTCCAATTGTTGTCAAAACTACACGGTCAATATCTCTGACAACAGAAGGAGAATTTTCGCAAATCCTACAATGGCAAATGACACACCGAATTGCAGCTATTACTTTCTCTGAAATTTCTAATAATCATCTGAGTTGGACGATATTCAGAAAAGTGAAGTTCCCATTAGCGACTATCCGATTCGCCAGCTCAGAGTTCCGATTGCGATTATCCGATTGCCAATTCTGATAATCACACTATGTATACTTTCATACTATACTTGTCTATTTCAGGCTGACAGACGACTACTCAGAGAGCGCAATCGAGCGACAAAGGATGAGATTAGATTGATCTGGTCCAAAACCCACGTGTTGATTCACGCGTACGGAGGTAGCGATCCCGTTTCATTTCGAAAGTAAGTGGATTATACAATGCAACAGAGCTATTAAGTACCAATTGAGCAGATTCGAATTAGTACTGACTTCAAACGTTAGCTCTCGTACCTTTTAACAGACCTATTTTGTCTCTTCTGTGAAGGATGAAATTATCATATTTCAATGATTCCCTTGTGGAATTCGTCACTCGGATGGTCGCACAATTTCTTTATACATACTTGTCGTTTTAATCAATTTATGTAACTGACGGGGCCTATTAACGAAACCTGGAATTTCAATGCGTCCTTTGAAATGGTCTTGGAGAAAGTATAGTTTTATCCAAATTATTTGTTTATGAATGTTAGTCTTGAATACATGCCTCATTGTTATTTCAAACATGCAATCTACAGAAGTGTCTTGCTTCATTTCATTTCAGTCAACGTAATTATCTATTGAGCTGCATGGCGTCAATCTTCCCAGTCAGATTGGTTCCCCTCTCAGAACTGACTGTTGAAAATATTGAGGAACCTTTTATCGAAACTGATGAAAAAATCGTTATCCGGGTGCAAGGTAGGTTTGAAGCAACTTTTCTTTTGATATTCGCTATTTACGGGTGATCTCGTTCTTCACAGGGAAACACAAAACCTTCAAAACATATGGCAGAGCGCTTCTCCACATGGCTCCTGACATGTACCAGCCCGGTGAAAAAGCTAAATGACAATGTAAAGAGAATATAGCTATAATTTAGGGATAAAGGATAATTTAAAGAAATTATTCAATCGTTTGAAAACATGTCAGGAATGTTCCTTCTGATGACATTTCATCTCATTTTTCGTTTGTTAAGACATAGAAAGCAATTTGAAAATTGATCGTAAACGATAGATAATTTTTGGCTAAAATTGTACTTTAATTATCGCTTATTGAAATTGTTTTATATTTCAAGTAATAGACGTCTGGGTCAAACAGGCTATTGCAAATAAGCAAACGGAAATATTGAGCACCTAAATTAGACTTGATGATTTGAATTCAACCATGATTGTGCCATCTTCTCTTATTTTTGTAACTAGGAGGATAGACGTGTTCAAAAAAGCTTCAAATTAGAAAAGAAGATTTCAATGCTTCATTTTACAAAGTCAGATTGCAAAATATGCTCAATTTACATGTACTAGTAGCTAGCTCAAGGCTACCTTCAAAATACCATGATTGAAGGCAAGTCACGAGGAATGCAACATGAAAATTATGGATGAAATCTTGTTACAATATATCACGCGCTTTACTGCGCCAAAATAATATTTTTAATATTTTTTTGCGCATTGTTCAACATTTTCTAGAATCTGAAATTCACGTGTTCAATGCTAACAGTTTATTCACAGTTACATTTTACCGATAAACATAGTGTTTAGGAATTGGACTTGCTTTGTGCTCTCATTGTTTAGTTGAGTTGGTTTTATACGTGTATACTGTACATATAATTGTAAACTGTAATTTCTGATCTTCAAAAATAAAATATCAGTGGTGGATGTGGATGGCTATAAGGGGTGAAGGAGGCCATCGCAAAAAAAATAAAAAAATATGTACATGTACTAAGTACTCTTTTTTACTCTTTTTTCTGGTGTGAATGTACTATTTTTTTCTGCTGGGACACCGTGGCAGGCCTGATTCTATATTCAGTAAGGGCATGCTAACAAAATGAACCTCATTATTCGATAATGCATTAACTTACAAGTATGTAGTACTATTCATAATGACATTGAAGATGAATTGATTAATTCAGATACACATTCAGCTCTAGGAATATTAAAATAAACGTATGACTTTGTTTTCGTTTTGCAGCTTAGTGTGATTTTAGGCCGTGGAGCCAAACTGCCCGACCTACTGGACCCAAAATTGTTTCTATACCGTGAACTGGATCCATCATATGCCTCCACTTCGAAGCAGAAGCACTGTGCGGACTTCATTTCGCTTGGTGAGAAGTTATAATTATTGGCTATATGAACCCAATTGATTTTAAATGTACGAGTATTAGCCTAATAAAAAGAAAGTGGATGAATATTATATAATAAATTAACATTACACGTGTTAAATATGTCAGCAATGAAACAGAGTTCAACAGAATTCATCAAAAAATTGGGAACTAACATTTGCAGATGATGCTAAGTTTCTCAACCTTCAATATTTCGAGTCAATCCTCTTTCTACAATAATGCGAGACATAATGAATTATTCAGATTGTGCTTTTTACTGCCGTGTTCGTCAAGGACAAAACGTAACTGCAAACGGGTGATTCAAGTAAAATCCACGGTAATAATGACGATTACAAGAAATACATGTACATGTACATGGGCCAGTGCTTGTATATCTCTTATCACTTTGCAGTCTCATTTCGACATTTCTTAACTTGAACACAGTTATTTCCGTAAAGCTCGGCTCACAACGTAAGAACTGAGTCAACGACAAAACTCTGCTGATTGCACTAAGAAGTTCTCTCTATTACTTACTGAACTTTTATTGACAGGAAAGGCTGTTATGTGGAACAAAGTAACGTTCAAACGGACGGAGAGGGCCTTAAACTTCTCTGACATATCTGAGGATGACATCAAGAAAGGCCGAGAAGAGGTGCAGCTTGCGCAGTCAGGCTTTGCAACTGAAGGAAGTGGCGAGGAGGTAAGCTTTCATAAAATAATTGTAGATAGATGTGAAAGTAGTCTTTTCCAGTTATTTGAGAAATTTTTCCAATTGTTGTCAAACTACACGGTCAATATCTCTGACAACAGAAGGAGAATTTTCGCAAATCCTACAATGGCAAATGACACACCGAATTGCAGCTATTACTTTCTCTGAAATTTCTAATAATCATCTGAGTTGGACGATATTCAGAAAAGTGAAGTTCCCATTAGCGACTATCCGATTCGCCAGCTCAGAGTTCCGATTGCGATTATCCGATTGCCCAATTCTGATAATCACACTATGTATACTTTCATACTATACTTGTCTATTTCAGGCTGACAGACGACTACTCAGAGAGCGCATTCGAGCGACAAAGGATGAGATTAGATTGATCTGGTCCAAAACCCACGTGTTGATTCACGCGTACGGAGGTAGCGATCCGTTTCATTTCGAAAGTAAGTGGATTATACAATGCAACAGAGCTATTAAGTACCAATTGAGCAGATTCGAATTAGTACTGACTTCAAACGTTAGCTCTCGTACCTTTTAACAGACCTATTTTGTCTCTTCTGTGAAGGATGAAATTATTCATATTTCAATGATTCCCTTGTGGAATTCGTCACTCGGATGGTCGCACAATTTCTTTATACATACTTGTCGTTTTAATCAATTTATGTAACTGACGGGGCCTATTAACGAAACTGGAATTTCAATGCGTCCTTTGAAATGGTCTTGGAGAAAGTATAGTTTTATCCAAATTATTTGTTTATGAATGTTAGTCTTGAATACATGCCTCATTGTTATTTCAAACATGCAATCTACAGAAGTGTCTTGCTTCATTTCATTTCAGTCAACGTAATTATCTATTGAGCTGCATGGCGTCAATCTTCCAGTCAGATTGGTTCCCCTCTCAGAACTGACTGTTGAAAATATTGAGGAACCTTTTATCGAAACTGATGAAAAAATCGTTATCCGGGTGCAAGGTAGGTTTGAAGCAACTTTTCTTTTGATATTCGCTATTTACGGGTGATCTCGTTCTTTAGAGGGAAACACAAAACCTTCAAACATATGGCAGAGCGCTTCTCCACATGGCTCCTGACATGTACCAGCCCGGTGAAAAAGCTAAATGACAATGTAAAGAGAATATAGCTATAATTTAGGGATAAAGGATAATTTAAAGAAATTATTCAATCGTTTGAAAACATGTCAGGAATGTTCCTTCTGATGACATTTCACCTCATTTTTACGTTTGTTAAGACATAGAAAGCAATTTTGAAAATTGATCGTAAACGATAGATAATTTTTGGCTAAAATTGTACTTTAATTATCGCTTATTGAAAATTGTTTTATATTTCAAGTAATAGACGTCTGGGTCAAACAGGCTATTGCAAATAAGCAAACGGAAATATTGAGCACCTAAATTAGACTTGATGATTTGAATTCAACCATGATTGTGCCATCTTCTCTTATTTTTGTAACTAGGAGGATAGACGTGTTCAAAAAAGCTTCAAATTAGAAAAGAAGATTTCAATGCTTCATTTTACAAAGTCAGATTGCAAAATATTGCTCAATTTACATGTACTAGTAGCTAGCTCAAGGCTACCTTCAAAATACCATGATTGAAGGCAAGTCACGAGGAATGCAACATGAAAATTATGGATGAAATCTTGTTACAATATATCACGCGCTTTACTGCGCCAAAATAATATTTTTAATATTTTTTTTGCGCATTGTTCAACATTTTTCTAGGAATCTGAAATTCACGTGTTCAATGCTAACAGTTCTATTCACAGTTACATTTTACCGATAAACATAGTGTTTAGGAATTGGACTTGCTTTGTGCTCTCATTGTTTAGTTGAGTTGGTTTTATACGTGTATACTGTACATATAATTGTAAACTGTAATTTCTGATCTTCAAAAATAAAATATCAGTGGTGGATGTGGATGGCTATAAGGGGTGAAGGAGGCCATCGCAAAAAAAAATAAAAAAATATGTACATGTACTAAGTACTCTTTTTTCTGGTGTGAATGTACTTTTTTCTGGTGGGACACCGTGGCAGGCCTGATTCTATATTCAGTAAGGGCATGCTAACAAAATGAACCTCATTATTCGATAATGCATCAACTTACAAGTATGTAGTACTATTCATAATGACATTGAAGATGAATTGATTAATTCAGATACACATTCAGCTCTAGGAATATTAAAATAAACGTATGACTTTGTTTTCGTTTTGCAGCTTAGTGTGATTTTAGGCCGTGGAGCCAAACTGCCCGACCTACTGGACCCAAAATTGTTTTCTATACCGTGAACTGGATCCATCATATGCCTCCACTTCGAAGCAGAAGCACTGTGCGGACTTCATTTCGCTTGGTGAGAAGTTATAATTATTGGCTATATGAACCCAATTGATTTTAAATGTACGAGTATTAGCCTAATAAAAAGAAAGTGGATGAATATTATATAATAAATTAACATTACACGTGTTAAATATGTCAGCAATGAAACAGAGTTCAACAGAATTCATCAAAAAATTGGGAACTAACATTTGCAGATGATGCTAAGTTTCTCAACCTTCAATATTTCGAGTCAATCCTCTTTCTACAATAATGCGAGACATAATGAATTATTCAGATTGTGCTTTTTACTGCCGTGTTCGTAAAGGACAAAACGTAACTGCAAACGGGTGATTCAAGTAAAAATCCACGGTAATAATGACGATTACAAGAAATACATGTACATGTACATGGGCCAGTGCTTGTATATCTCTTATCACTTTGCAGTCTCATTTCGATATTTCTTAACTTGAACACAGTTATTTCCGTAAAGCTCGGCTCACAACGTAAGAACTGAGTCAACGACAAAACTTGCTGATTGCACTAAGAAGTTCTCTCTATTACTTACTGAACTTTTATTGACAGGAAAGGCTGTTATGTGGAACAAAAGTAACGTTCAAACGGACGGAGAGGGCCTTAAAATTCTCTGACATATCTGAGGATGACATCAAGAAAGGCCGAGAAGAGGTGCAGCTTGCGCAGTCAGGCTTTGCAACTGAAGGAAGTGGCGAGGAGGTAAGCTTTCATAAAATAATTGTAGATAGATGTGAAAGTAGTCTTTCCAGTTATTTGAGAAATTTTTCCAATTGTTGTCAAACTACACGGTCAATATCTCTGACAACAGAAGGAGAATTTTCGCAAATCCTACAATGGCAAATGACACACCGAATTGCAGCTATTACTTTCTCTGAAATTTCTAATAATCATCTGAGTTGGACGATATTCAGAAAGTGAAGTTCCCATTAGCGGACTATCCGATTCGCCAGCTCAGAGTTCCGATTGCGATTATCGATTGCCCAATTCTGATAATCACACTATGTATACTTTCATACTATACTTGTCTATTTCAGGCTGACAGACGACTACTCAGAGAGCGCAATCGAGCGACAAAGGATGAGATTAGATTGATCTGGTCCAAAACCCACGTGTTGATTCACGCGTACGGAGGTAGCGATCCCGTTTCATTTCGAAAGTAAGTGGATTATACAATGCAACAGAGCTATTAAGTACCAATTGAGCAGATTCGAATTAGTACTGACTTCAAACGTTAGCTCTCGTACCTTTTAACAGACCTATTTTGTCTCTTCTGTGAAGGATGAAATTATCATATTTCAATGATTCCCTTGTGGAATTCGTCACTCGGCTGGTCGCACAATTTTCTTTATACATACTTGTCGTTTTAATCAATTTATGTAACTGACGGGGCCTATTAACGAAACCTGGAATTTCAATGCGTCCTTTGAAATGGTCTTGGAGAAAGTATAGTTTTATCCAAATTATTTGTTTATGAATGTTAGTCTTGAATACATGCCTCATTGTTATTTCAAACATGCAATCTACAGAAGTGTCTTGCTTCATTTCATTTCAGTCAACGTAATTATCTATTGAGCTGCATGGCGTCAATCTTCCCAGTCAGATTGGTTCCCTCTCAGAACTGACTGTTGAAAATATTGAGGAACCTTTTATCGAAACTGATGAAAAAATCGTTATCCGGGTGCAAGGTAGGTTTGAAGCAACTTTTCTTTTGATATTCGCTATTTACGGGTGATCTCGTTCTTTAGAGGGAAACACAAAACCTTCAAAACATATGGCAGAGCGCTTCTCCACATGGCTCCTGACATGTACCAGCCCGGTGAAAAAGCTAAATGACAATGTAAAGAGAATATAGCTATAATTTAGGGATAAAGGATAATTTAAAGAAATTATTCAATCGTTTGAAAACATGTCAGGAATGTTCCTTCTGATGACATTTCACCTCATTTTTCGTTTGTTAAGACATAGAAAGCAATTTTGAAAATTGATCGTAAACGATAGATAATTTTTGGCTAAAATTGTACTTTAATTATCGCTTATTGAAAATTGTTTTATATTTCAAGTAATAGACGTCTGGGTCAAACAGGCTATTGCAAATAAGCAAACGGAAATATTGAGCACCTAAATTAGACTTGATGATTTGAATTCAACCATGATTGTGCCATCTTCTCTTATTTTTGTAACTAGGAGGATAGACGTGTTCAAAAAAGCTTCAAATTAGAAAAGAAGATTTCAATGCTTCATTTTACAAAGTCAGATTGCAAAATATTGCTCAATTTACATGTACTAGTAGCTAGCTCAAGGCTACCTTCAAAATACCATGATTGAAGGCAAGTCACGAGGAATGCAACATGAAAATTATGGATGAAATCTTGTTACAATATATCACGCGCTTTACTGCGCCAAAATAATATTTTTAATATTTTTTTGCGCATTGTTCAACATTTTCTAGGAATCTGAAATTCACGTGTTCAATGCTAACAGTTCTATTCACAGTTACATTTTACCGATAAACATAGTGTTTAGGAATTGGACTTGCTTTGTGCTCTCATTGTTTAGTTGAGTTGGTTTTATACGTGTATACTGTACATATAATTGTAAACTGTAATTTCTGATCTTCAAAAATAAAATATCAGTGGTGGATGTGGATGGCTATAAGGGGTGAAGGAGGCCATCGCAAAAAAAATAAAAAAATATGTACATGTACTAAGTACTCTTTTTTCTGGTGTGAATGTACTTTTTTTCTGGTGGGACACCGTGGCAGGCCTGATTCTATATTCAGTAAGGGCATGCTAACAAAATGAACCTCATTATTCGATAATGCATCAACTTACAAGTATGTAGTACTATTCATAATGACATTGAAGATGAATTGATTAATTCAGATACACATTCAGCTCTAGGAATATTAAAATAAACGTATGACTTTGTTTTCGTTTTGCAGCTTAGTGTGATTTTAGGCCGTGGAGCCAAACTGCCCGACCTACTGGACCCAAAATTGTTTCTATACCGTGAACTGGATCCATCATATGCCTCCACTTCGAAGCAGAAGCACTGTGCGGACTTCATTTCGCTTGGTGAGAAGTTATAATTATTGGCTATATGAACCCAATTGATTTTAAATGTACGAGTATTAGCCTAATAAAAAGAAAGTGGATGAATATTATATAATAAATTAACATTACACGTGTTAAATATGTCAGCAATGAAACAGAGTTCAACAGAATTCATCAAAAAATTGGGAACTAACATTTGCAGATGATGCTAAGTTTCTCAACCTTCAATATTTCGAGTCAATCCTCTTTCTACAATAATGCGAGACATAATGAATTATTCAGATTGTGCTTTTTACTGCCGTGTTCGTCAAGGACAAAACGTAATGCAAACGGGTGATTCAAGTAAAAATCCACGGTAATAATGACGATTACAAGAAATACATGTACATGTACATGGGCCAGTGCTTGTATATCTCTTATCACTTTGCAGTCTCATTTCGATATTTCTTAACTTGAACACAGTTATTTCCGTAAAGCTCGGCTCACAACGTAAGAACTGAGTCAACGACAAAACTCTGCTGATTGCACTAAGAAGTTAAGTTACTTATATTACTTACTGAACTCTATTACTTACTGAACTTTTATTGACAGGAAAGGCTGTTATGTGGAACAAAGTAACGTTCAAACGGACGGAGAGGGCCTTAAAATTCTCTGACATATCTGAGGATGACATCAAGAAAGGCCGAGAAGAGGTGCATGCTTGCGCAGTCAGGCTTTGCAACTGAAGGAAGTGGCGAGGAGGTAAGCTTTCATAAAATAATTGTAGATAGATGTGAAAGTAGTCTTTCCAGTTATTTGAGAAATTTTTCCAATTGTTGTCAAACTACACGGTCAATATCTCTGACAACAGAAGGAGAATTTTCGCAAATCCTACAATGGCAAATGACACACCGAATTGCAGCTATTACTTTCTCTGAAATTTCTAATAATCATCTGAGTTGGACGATATTCAGAAAAGTGAAGTTCCCATTAGCGACTATCCGATTCGCCAGCTCAGAGTTCCGATTGCGATTATCCGATTGCCCAATTCTGATAATCACACTATGTATACTTTCATACTATACTTGTCTATTTCAGGCTGACAGACGACTACTCAGAGAGCGCAATCGAGCGACAAAGGATGAGATTAGATTGATCTGGTCCAAAACCCACGTGTTGATTCACGCGTACGGAGGTAGCGATCCCGTTTCATTTCGAAAGTAAGTGGATTATACAATGCAACAGAGCTATTAAGTACCAATTGAGCAGATTCGAATTAGTACTGACTTCAAACGTTAGCTCTCGTACCTTTTAACAGACCTATTTTGTCTCTTCTGTGAAGGATGAAATTATCATATTTCAATGATTCCCTTGTGGAATTCGTCACTCGGATGGTCGCACAATTTCTTTATACATACTTGTCGTTTTAATCAATTTATGTAACTGACGGGGCCTATTAACGAAACCTGGAATTTCAATGCGTCCTTTGAAATGGTCTTGGAGAAAGTATAGTTTTATCCAAATTATTTGTTTATGAATGTTAGTCTTGAATACATGCCTCATTGTTATTTCAAACATGCAATCTACAGAAGTGTCTTGCTTCATTTCATTTCAGTCAACGTAATTATCTATTGAGCTGCATGGCGTCAATCTTCCAGTCAGATTGGTTCCCCTCTCAGAACTGACTGTTGAAAATATTGAGGAACCTTTTATCGAAAACTGATGAAAAAATCGTTATCCGGGTGCAAGGTAGGTTTGAAGCAACTTTTCTTTTGATATTCGCTATTTACGGGTGATCTCGTTCTTTAGAGGGAAACACAAAACCTTCAAAACATATGGCAGAGCGCTTCTCCACATGGCTCCTGACATGTACCAGCCGTGTGAAAAAGCTAAATGACAATGTAAAGAGAATATAGCTATAATTTAGGGATAAAGGATAATTTAAAGAAATTATTCAATCGTTTGAAAACATGTCAGGAATGTTCCTTCTGATGACATTTCATCTCATTTTTCGTTTGTTAAGACATAGAAAGCAATTTTGAAAATTGATCGTAAACGATAGATAATTTTTGGCTAAAATTGTACTTTAATTATCGCTTATGAAAATTGTTTTATATTTCAAGTAATAGACGTCTGGGTCAAACAGGCTATTGCAAATAAGCAAACGGAAATATTGAGCACCTAAATTAGACTTGATGATTTGAATTCAACCATGATTGTGCCATCTTCTCTTATTTTTGTAACTAGGAGGATAGACGTGTTCAAAAAAGCTTCAAATTAGAAAAGAAGATTTCAATGCTTCATTTTACAAAGTCAGATTGCAAAATATTGCTCAATTTACATGTACTAGTAGCTAGCTCAAGGCTACCTTCAAAATACCATGATTGAAGGCAAGTCACGAGGAATGCAACATGAAAATTATGGATGAAATCTTGTTACAATATATCACGCGCTTTACTGCGCCAAAATAATATTTTTAATATTTTTTTGCGCATTGTTCAACATTTTCTAGGAATCTGAAATTCACGTGTTCAATGCTAACAGTTCTATTCACAGTTACATTTTACCGATAAACATAGTGTTTAGGAATTGGACTTGCTTTGTGCTCTCATTGTTTAGTTGAGTTGGTTTTATACGTGTATACTGTACATATAATTGTAAACTGTAATTTCTGATCTTCAAAAATAAAATATCAGTGGTGGATGTGGATGGCTATAAGGGGTGAAGGAGGCCATCGCAAAAAAAATAAAAAAATATGTACATGTACTAAGTACTCTTTTTTCTGGTGTGAATGTACTTTTTTTCTGGTGGGACACCGTGGCAGGCCTGATTCTATATTCAGTAAGGGCATGCTAACAAAATGAACCTCATTATTCGATAATGCATCAACTTACAAGTATGTAGTACTATTCATAATGACATTGAAGATGAATTGATTAATTCAGATACACATTCAGCTCTAGGAATATTAAAATAAACGTATGACTTTGTTTTCGTTTTGCAGCTTAGTGTGATTTTAGGCCGTGGAGCCAAACTGCCCGACCTACTGGACCCAAAATTGTTTCTATACCGTGAACTGGATCCATCATATGCCTCCACTTCGAAGCAGAAGCACTGTGCGGACTTCATTTCGCTTGGTGAGAAGTTATAATTATTGGCTATATGAACCCAATTGATTTTAAATGTACGAGTATTAGCCTAATAAAAAGAAAGTGGATGAATATTATATAATAAATTAACATTACACGTGTTAAATATGTCAGCAATGAAACAGAGTTCAACAGAATTCATCAAAAAATTGGGAACTAACATTTGCAGATGATGCTAAGTTTCTCAACCTTCAATATTTCGAGTCAATCCTCTTTCTACAATAATGCGAGACATAATGAATTATTCAGATTGTGCTTTTTACTGCCGTGTTCGTAAAGGACAAAACGTAACTGCAAACCGGGTGATTCAAGTAAAAATCCACGGTAATAATGACGATTACAAGAAATACATGTACATGTACATGGGCCAGTGCTTGTATATCTCTTATCACTTTGCAATCTCATTTCGATATTTCTTAACTTGAACACAGTTATTTCCGTAAAGCTCGGCTCACAACGTAAGAACTGAGTCAACGACAAAACTCTGCTGATTGCACTAAGAAGTTCTCTCTATTACTTACTGAACTTTTATTGACAGGAAAGGCTGTTATGTGGAACAAAGTAACGTTCAAACGGACGGAGAGGGCCTTAAAATTCTCTGACATATCTGAGGATGACATCAAGAAAGGCCGAGAAGAGGTGCAGCTTGCGCAGTCAGACTTTGCAACTGAAGGAAGTGGCGAGGAGGTAAGCTTTCATAAAATAATTGTAGATAGATGTGAAAGTAGTCTTTCCAGTTATTTGAGAAATTTTTCCAATTGTTGTCAAACTACACGGTCAATATCTCTGACAACAGAAGGAGAATTTTCGCAAATCCTACAATGGCAAATGACACACCGAATTGCAGCTATTACTTTCTCTGAAATTTCTAATAATCATCTGAGTTGGACGATATTCAGAAAAGTGAAGTTCCCATTAGCGACTATCCGATTCGCCAGCTCAGAGTTCCGATTGCGATTATCCGATTGCCCAATTCTGATAATCACACTATGTATACTTTCATACTATACTTGTCTATTTCAGGCTGACAGACGACTACTCAGAGAGCGCAATCGAGCGACAAAGGATGAGATTAGATTGATCTGGTCCAAAACCCACGTGTTGATTCACGCGTACGGAGGTAGCGATCCCGTTTCATTTCGAAAGTAAGTGGATTATACAATGCAACAGAGCTATTAAGTACCAATTGAGCAGATTCGAATTAGTACTGACTTCAAACGTTAGCTCTCGTACCTTTTAACAGACCTATTTTGTCTCTTCTGTGAAGGATGAAATTATCATATTTCAATGATTCCCTTGTGGAATTCGTCACTCGGATGGTCGCACAATTTCTTTATACATACTTGTCGTTTTAATCAATTTATGTAACTGACGGGGCCTATTAACGAAACCTGGAATTTCAATGCGTCCTTTGAAATGGTCTTGGAGAAAGTATAGTTTTATCCAAATTATTTGTTTATGAATGTTAGTCTTGAATACATGCCTCATTGTTATTTCAAACATGCAATCTACAGAAGTGTCTTGCTTCATTTCATTTCAGTCAACGTAATTATCTATTGAGCTGCATGGCGTCAATCTTCCCAGTCAGATTGGTTCCCCTCTCAGAACTGACTGTTGAAAATATTGAGGAACCTTTTATCGAAACTGATGAAAAAATCGTTATCCGGGTGCAAGGTAGGTTTGAAGCAACTTTTCTTTTGATATTCGCTATTTACGGGTGATCTCGTTCTTCACAGGGAAACAAAAAACCACATGGCTCCTGACATGTACCAGCTGATAAAAAGGTTTATTGAGAAATTGAGGTCCCAATTTCACGTCCCAATGAAAGAGGACCAACCGATCTTTTGCAAAAAAGATGGATCCCTAATGACCGGTATCGGTCATATAATCCGAAACACCAGCGAGAAGGTAATACATATTTTTTCTCTTCCAGTGTGTTTCATTTTCTAAAAGATAAGTCCAACCCTGGTCAGAATTTCCGCTGTCAAATCAATTACTAATAGGTGACTCTCTGGTTGCGTCTGTATTTGTCACTATTTAACCTCAATGAGAGAACGGTTTCTCTCCATTGATTTGCTTAGCTTTATTACAATGCAGTGACAATGCATTAGCCTGTAATTTAGGTATAGGTCTACACCATTAACATGTGATCTCAAGCAGTCAAGTGTTTAGCTTTTCGATCTTAGGTCGTTTGGTCGATCCCTGAGAGTGTCATCGAAAAGTCGTCAGGAAGGCATCCGGACTAAAAAGTATCACAACGGTCCATCAAATCCGACTATGTCAGCGCCGTCCAAGTACCTGTTAGGGGACGTTGAAGAGCTGACAGATAATTATCATCTCGAAGATAGTCTATGTGTCTATAGGACGATAACGTCGGTAAGTCTATGCGTTTTTGAAAACAACAGCTAAACAATACTATTACTCAATGACGTGTACTTACTGCACATATAAAACAAATGCCCTTGTCAATGTTTTGTCTGGAGGAAGTGCACCCTTATTGTTTTAATGAAATACATGCAGATGTTAATTTCCATTATTGAAACTGAAAATACGACATATGCTAATCAAACACCGAACAAGTACCAGATAGGCACCAAAAGAAGTTATCTGGGTGCATGTACCAAATCGCTTTATTGATTCAATTTATTCAAAGCTTATTGATATCTTTGATATGATGCAATTCGGGCTTCATATTACCTAGGTCAGGGTTTTTGAGGTTTAGGCAGTGGTGTAAATCATCATATTTATGGTGCAATAAGTAATATGTTTTTAGTTGATATATCATGAATTCGTGGTGCAAATCCTTCAAATTGTTGTGTAATTAGTACACCAAAAATGGCTTTAAAATCCTTGATCTATGCCTAATTCAATATAAATCATCCGCGATCAGAGTCAGAACATTAAAGATATTCCCTCAGATTATACCCTTACAAAATCTACATATATATTTTCTTGCAGACTTATTTAATTCGTTAACTACCGTATATGTGTAATTGTACTTTCGTTTGACCTAAGTAGGGCGTTCGATACCGTCCCACACCATGGTATCATTGAACGACTGAAAGTTGGTTTGCTTCCTCATGGCTTTGTCAAATGGGTCGATAGTTACTTGTCTGGAAGGACACAAAGAACTATTTTTCAAGGTACTTTAAGTTCTGCACGTATGGTGACTTCGGGCGTGCCACAGGACTCCGTTATCGGTCCTAGTCTATTTTGTTCTGATATTGGTAGTTTAGGAAGCAGGTAGGTTGGTAGTTTGGTATCCGCAGAAGCGGTGCCACAGAATAATTTGCGGAAAATACTGTACCTTAAACTGTATGAGACCCTTGTCTGACCGACGCAAAGACAGATCGTTGAAACTGTTCTCAGCATCACTAATTCCTGGTCACCCACTGCACGATGTGGTCCCTCCTAGACTCGTTTATACATGTACGTCTCACATAGCACTGCCATTGATGAAAACAGAAAGAAGGTCTTCGGCTTTTTTTCCGTTGTGTAGCAAACTTTTCAATGAAAGCCTTAACCGGTTATCTTAAAATATTGATTTATCATTCCTCTTTTTTTTGTAACTTATTATGATGCTTCATATGAAATGCATGTTGTAATGGAAGATTTTCATTTATAGAAATAAACTCATCATCATTATCATATGTACAAAATGTACGTGTGACATACACAATTACTTCAGTTCATGAACTCAACATCAAAGCATATTCTTTGGTATAAGCAATTCAGTTAAATAATGTAATCAATTTTTTCTACAGATATGCAACAGAAAGTTAAATGCAACCGATTTTCGTCGTGCAAAAGTGACGATTGGCAGGAAAGCAGGGATTGACGCGAAGAAATTGTCGAAGGATGTGCTCCATTCCGAAGTGGTGGCAGACAAATTTTACGCTTCTGACAGTATTGAGAACAATGCATCAGTTGGTAAGTTACACGCTTCAATTTCTGTCATTTTTGGTGTAAAAGTGAAAAGGAAATTTACAAATTTGATCAACAGATCTGGTTACATGTGTACATCATGTAGAATAAAATAACAAATACAGTGCATCTTCGATTATCCGGATGGTCAAAACCCAATAGGTCAGTCAAAGATCCGGATATGCGAATTTTTAAATCCCATGTTAGCAAAAGCTTGTAGGCTTGGGTCAAAGACATTTGATTATATACCAAGATCCCCGTAGAATATGATCTACATATATCCATATAATCTGTATGCATATATCCATCCTGCATATCTACCTAGAATGTAATACTTGATATATTTGATTCCGATTCTTCGACTGTTTAATGAAATTGTGAGCATTAATTGTACATGTCTGCTATATATTCACTGTCGTTCCTATTAAAACACATAAATACACGTAGGCTACACAAACAATGACCGTGAACTGAGACCATGAATTGAAAGTGATTTATCAGAGCTGTATCCAATCATTTAGCTGCTTGCCTATTATTTGACTCAGGCGAGAACCGCACATTGAGCAAAAATTAATTGCTGGTAAAGCAAGAGTACTTCGTGTACGTGTTACATAAAGAGGAGAGGAATGCTAAAATGAACATTTGATTCCATGTATGTACATGTGCATGTTTTGATGGAATCACGGAGAATCGAACGGATTCTGAAATTACGTCCGGATAATCGAAATCAGGATAATCGGTATCCGGATAATCGAAGATGCACTGTATCTAATATTAGCATACTCATGAAATTGTCAAAGTAACAAATGATAACTTCATAAACTTAAAATTGAGCACGTATCTAACTTCTATTTTCCGCGGTAGTGAGCATTCAATGAGTCTTACTATTTATTATTGCTATCAGAGCTTTCAGAGTTGAAAATAATTGCAATACCGAGTCAACTTATTCTCTTAACACGTCGATGGCGACTGGAATTCCCTCTATGTGTAGTTGTACTCCTCACTTCTGTAAACTCATTCAAGAATGAATTCTATGATACTCGTATATCATCGTGATTGATTGTGTACACCACTTTTCTCTTGCCATGTACTTCATCACTTATTAATAACAATTACATCTGTATTCGTATGTGGTTTCCATGGCACTGGCAATCACGCTTATGCATTTCAATTTCATAAATTATGTTTCTCATCGGTTGTAGAGGGTTATATTTTCTTCATCTTAATCAAGCGATTACATCATGAAACTAAATATAGAAATAGGCACAAAACATCTATACCTGCATATCAGCTATATCTTCAAATCTTCGACATATGGGAATGTTTTTGCTTTATTTCAGACTATTTCTATGTCATTACGAAAGGAGCGGTATACGAAAAAATGGAAAAGGTCGATGAGGGTGATGTGGATGACGGTAAAGCTGAAGAGGATGGAGGTGATGTGGATGATGACGAGGAGGACACTGATGAACACGAAGATGAAGGTGATGGCGATGGTGATTTACGTGGTGATGGAGGCAATAGTGATGTTGATGATGATGATGATGAAATTCCTCCTTTGAGAAAAAGATTAAGGGCGCGGCTAAAGTCGTCGACGTGAAAAAATACGTTTTTTAATCTTGGCTATTGACTTTTAAACTGACGCGTTTTACTATTGCTCATACAGTGAATTCTGCTCATACTGTGACAGTTAATATGTAATTTTGTGTAAAACTATGTAACATGTATTTTGTACTTGATGCACTTGCATTCACTCTGTAATGTTCCATTCCCTATGTATATATACATTTAGTTTACTCTTGACATTCACACTTTTGTTCAATAGTTAAGACTCAGTTCCATTGATCCTAGTGAATCTATCCACATTGTGAAAAAGATCTTTAAAGTATAATGTTGCATACACGTAAATAATGGTGCTGCATTTATTTTTGTATTAGATGGTGATTCTGTAAATTTTCAAATAGGCCTATATGTGTCTCATGCCTTTGTTTACGATAGTAGATGATGTATAGGCCCATCATGATCACTCTGCAAATTTGTAAATATATGTGTCTCATGCCTTTGTAGATGATAGTAGATGATGTATATCATGACCACTCTGTAAATTTGTAGATAGATATATGTCACATGAATTTTGTATATACAGGGTGACTCAAAAGTCTTAATCGGGTTTCAAGTCAAGATTTCTCAGTAAGTATTTGCACTACAACCTTAATTTTTCGTTTATACTGTAGAGGAAGAACCAGAATTTTAGTAACATATCGCAATTTGTGAAAAAAATCAAGTTAGAGGTCGAACTACTTGCTCATTCATTTTATGGAGGTCAACCAATTTATCAAATGGTATGAAACATTGTCCGCTTACGATTTGTTTCTCATTGACTACAACCACATGCTAATACTTCATCATTAAATTTGATTGATCAAGTGACCTGCTAAGTGTGAACAAGACTTAATGCACATGCGTCCATTGAAATAATAGCGGAAAGTTAATACGAAGGCATAATGAAGAAGGACAACAAAGAAGAATGCTAAGCTATCCATTAATGTGTGATTGGTACTTATGATAATTATCGAACTTCTACATTAGCTCAATAGTTATGCATGACGTCAAAATGTCGTTGAATTGAAGCATAGGCATAGATATCTGTGAAAAGACTGATTTCGGAAACCGTTTAGTACTTAATAGCTGCTGATATTCACTTTTCTATCATAGAAACCAGTGATGTTATCTGTGCAAGATCGGATCAACGTTGTGTTGCGTATGGCTAAGCATGAGTCCGTAACTACCGCCCGACGGGAGTGGCAAAGAAATTTCACATCAAAGCCACCTTCTGAAAGCACATTCCGACTTGTGTTTAAGAAATTTACTGAGACGGGCTCTGTCCAAGATGCTGAGCGAAGTGGTCGCCCATCCCTTGATGAGGATGATGTTTTACGTGTGAAAGAGGAGTTTAAGAACAATCCAAGATCGTCGGTGCGGGATGCAGCCAATCAGCTTGACATGCCACGCGAGACTGTTCGACGTACTCTAAAGCGAACAATTGGCATGAAATTATTTCACATTTCCCGTGTTCATGAACTGTTGCCAGACGACTATGAACCAAGGCTTCAGTTTTGTGAAGAAATTAGCCGGCTATGTGATGATCCCAGCTTCATCCACAAGCTATGTTTTTCTGACGAGGCCATCTTTCATCTGAATGGCAAAATTAACAGTCACAACTGTGTGATTTGGGACTATGAGAATCCACATTTATGTGACGAGATTCCTCTAAAGTCGAAAGGCTTGGTGGTCTGGGCGGCCATGTTTTGCGACCGGATCATCGGTCCGGGAAGTCGCGCACAACTTTAAGAGGCTGTCATTTCCTTCAACTTTATCATATAATCATGTGATTTGTTTTATTTTGAAACTCATGCTGGGGAATTTGATATGACCCATTTGCTTTCATTACATACTAAATCTAATTCAATATTTTTGCTTTGATTTGTCAACAACGTTTTTCATTATATGTTATCTACTATCTAGCATAATTAACACCAAATCTGTATTTCTCTTTGAGTACAAACAACATATCAGACCTCGAGCTGCATGTCGCATTTGTTAAATTATCGAATTTCACTTATCAGTCATTGTTTGTTGATATGCTATGGTCTGGGTATGAATTCTTATCACGAAAAATTGTGTCCGCAATTCGTGTGCTGAAGTCAGTCTTCTAGCAGTCATGGATCTTGAAACACGCATTCAACTGGTTGAACTGTACTTTGCAAATGGCAACTCTGCTTCTGCAGCACTGTGGGCATACAAGGTTTCTCATGGATATCATAGGGACCCTTTCAGCGCCCTTTCATCTCACGCCTGATTCAGCGGTTCAGAGAGACTGGATCAGTTAAAGACAAGCCACGATCCGGAAGGCCCAATCTCGAAGAAGAAAGGAAAGTGACAGTTGCAGGTGAACTTGAAGCTCAACAGTCGAATCCGGAGCTAGGAGCTGCCAGTTGTCGTTCGATTGCTCGCAGAACAGGTGTCCCTAAAACCAGTGTCCAACAGATCCTACGACACAGACTGCACCTCTACCCATACATACTTCAGACGAACTGTGATGTTCGACGCATTTAATAATGACGTAATTCGTGCCTTTATTGTCCATCCATTCTATCGCTGACTCGCATGTGAACTGTTCTCCTTTAATCAAGTGTTCTGCGTGTATAGACAGCATTTCATTTACATTCTGATTGTCATTGCCATGCTACGTTTTTAGTTCCGTTGATTATTGAATAAACCCTAACTTCTACTTCACGGTATTTTCATTACATTCAACGGAACTAATTCAACGATGGATAAATTTCTGCGACCTCAAACTTTAGACATTGATCCAAACGCTGCAGACGCAACAAATTCATGGAGACATTGGAAACGAACATTTTCAAATTTCTTGAATTCATGTGATAATCCAACCTCACCTTTATCTGACAAAGATAAACTCAATCTTCTTATCAACTTCGTATCGCCGAATATCTACACTTACTTCTGTGAATGTGCTTCCTATTCCGACGCTATTAAATATCTCGACGACGCTTTCATAAAGAACAGAAGCACCATATTTGCCCGCCATGAATTAGCGACTCGGAAGCAAGCAGAAAGTGAGAACTTGGATCAATTTTTCCACGCACTAAAGAATTTAGCTTCGTTTTGTGACTTTCAAAGTGTGTCAGCCTCTGAATATCAAGATGAATATACTCGTGACGCATTTATCAATGGACTTCGCAACTCTTATATCCGACAGAGGTTACTTGAGAGCAAAAATCTGAACCTAAAAGTTGCTTATGAAACTGCTAGATCATTAGAACTTGCAGAAGAACAAGCTAATGTCTATTCATCTCAACAAAAGCTTGAAGGAGCGACCAGTAATGCTGCTGCTATACTGAATGACTCGTCTGTAACCACTACAAAGCCTGATGTTTCGAATCATCTCTTACTTGACGACTCTTCAGCTGCATCAATCTTCAAACAAAGACAATCTACAAGTTGTTTCTGGTGTGGTGGTCCTAAACACACTCGGCGTTCTTGTCCCGCGAAAAACGATCATTGTCTAAAGTGCAATACCCTCGGACATTGGGCTAAAGTATGCCGTGGTGGTCAGCGAACCTTTGGCTCAAAGTCTAAAATGACCGCTTCTTCGAACTCACTCAGTCTCTGCTCAATTTCGTCAGCCGCCCCATCCTGTCTGAAAGCATCTCTCATGCCAATCAAGATCCATGGAAAGGTATTAGATGCTCTCATCGACACTGGGAGTTCTCATTCCTTCATAAAAGCATCTGTTGCTCGACATCTTCATCTCCAAATCCAAAAATCAAGTGAGCAAATCTCATTGGCCTCCAATTCGTGCACGGTCAATACTCAAGGCTCTACTGCGGTTGATATATTTATACAAGGCGAAGTCTACCCGAAAGTTCAATTTGGAATCATGGAAGAACTATGCGCCGACGTACTTATTGGTATAGACTTTATGATAGCTCATGGATTGAATAATATCATCATCGGAGACAACGTCGTTGATCATGCTTCTTTACAACATTTGACATCGAAATACATCAATGCCTCATCTGTCCATAATAAAGACAGTTGCCTTTTTCAATTTTTAAAACCAAATTGCAGACCTATAGCCACGAGATCAAGAAATTACTGTTCTGAAGATCGGAAATTCATAACTTCTGAAATTAATCGGCTTTTGAGCAAAGGTGTGATAGAGAAAAGTTCTTCACCGTGGCGTGCTCAAGTCATCGTAACCAAGGAAGAGAGACACAAACGCCGTATGGTTATTGACTACAGTCGTACCATAAATATTTACACCGAATTAGATTCCTATCCTCTACCAAAGATTCAAACCATGATCAATGATCTAACAAATTATACATTCTTCAGTACTTTGGATTTGGAAGATGCATATTATCAAGAAGAAATTCCTGATTGCGATCGACCGTACACAGCTTTCGAGGCTAACGGTAGACTATTCCAATTTACAAGAATTCCGTTCGGAGTAACGAATGGCGTGGCGGCCTTCCAGAGGAAAGTAGACCAATTCATCGATGAAAACAAACTTGAAGGAGTTTATGCATACGTGGATAATTGGACTATTGGTGGTTAGAACTCGTGAAGAACACGATATCAATCTCAATCGATTATTAGAGGCTGCAAGGACTCGGGGATACAAACTCAATGAAAATAAATGTATTTATGCTGTCAAAGAAATAAATCTCCTTGGATATACCATTTCCCACGATTGCATGAAACCAGATACGGATCGTCTTCAGCCACTTCGTGAAATGCCACTTCCTCAAAATCTGGCCTCACTTAGACGATTGATAGGCCTCTTCAGTTACTATTCCCAATGGATAAAGAACTTCTCTTGCTTAATACGTCCTCTTGTTCAGAGCAATTCATTTCCTTTATCCGACGATGCCAAAACAGCGTTTGAAAAACTGAAGTCTGAAATTGAGGCCGCAGTATTGCATCATATCGACGAAGATAAACCCTTTGTCATCGAGACTGATGCTTCTGACTATGCTATAGCAGCAACACTCAATCAAAGCGGCAGGCCCGTTGCATTCTTCTCCAGAACCCTCAATCATTGTGAGCAAAAACAAGCTGCCGTGGAAAAGGAAGCGCTCGCTATCGTAGAGGCTGTCCGAAAGTGGAGGCACTACTTATATCACAAACATTTTACATTAATAACAGACCAACGCTCAGTATCGTTCATGTTTGATACGACCAGGAGATCAAAGATAAAAAACGACAAAATTGAACGTTGGAGGTTAGAACTTGCATGCTTCTCCTATGACATCGTTTACAGAGAAGGCAATCTGAATATTCCTCCTGATGTCCTCAGTCGTGCCATATGCTCCACAATCTTCGCTTCGAATCGTACAATATCAAGTATGTCATGCGCTCCCCTGCAAGAATACCACGATAAACTGTGTCATCCAGGAGTCAGGAGATTTCATCATTTTATCAGAAGTCGAAACTTACCATTCTCATTGGAAGACGTGAAACGAGTCTGTAAAGATTGTCCTGTCTGCTGTAAAATCAAACCGCGTTTTGTCCAGAGGCCAACAACTCATTTGATCAAGGCGACGCAACCATGGGAGCGTCTAAGTATAGATTTCAAAGGACCCATACCTTCTAATACACAAAATAATTACATCTTAACAATCGTGGATGAGTTCAGTCGTTTTCCCTTCGCATTTCCTTGCCGAAAAACGGACTCAGAAACTGTTATTCAATGCCTGACTACATTATTCTCTATCTTTGGAATGCCTATGTTCATCCATTCAGACCGAGGAACCGCTTTCATCAGTCAAGAAATTCGAAATTGGCTACATACTCAAGGTGTCGCTACGAGCAACTCCTCTCCATATCATCCTACGGGAAATTCGCAGGTAGAGCGATTTAATGGCACTATATGGAAACACGTCCAATTAGCTCTGGAATCACACAACTTGCATCCTAAAGCCTGGGAATCTGTTCTTACCGAAGCTCTCCATTCGGTGCGAACTTTATTGTGTGTCTCAACAAACGCCACTCCACATGAGCGCCTATTCTCTCATTCTCGTCGTGGATCTTCCGGCTCTACATTACCTCTATGGCTATGCTCACCAGGGAAAGTATTTCTCAGACGGCATGTCAAGAACAATAAATATGAACCATCAGTTACGGAGGTTGATCTTCTTGAGGCTAATCCTCAGTACGCCACTGTAAAGCTATCCGATGGACGTGAGTCTACTGTTTCGGTTGAGGATTTGGCTCCTGTTGGGAAGTCTCATGTTATAAACCTGCGTAGTGACGGAAATATTGAACATGAATCCTTGGATAGCTCCGTGGATTTGCCTACAGCTCCAGACAATGAACCGCGGCGATCTTCCAGGCCATCAAAGCCACCTCAACGTTTGAATTATGGTCCCTATTTTGAAATCGACGAGGGGAGAATGTGATGTTCGACGCATTTAATAATGACGTAATTCGTGCCTTTATTGTCCATCCATTCTATCGCTGACTCGCATGTGAACTGTTCTCCTTTAATCAAGTGTTCTGCGTGTATAGACAGCATTTCATTTACATTCTGATTGTCATTGCCATGCTACGTTTTTAGTTCCGTTGATTATTGAATAAACCCTAACTTCTACTTCACGGTATTTTCATTACACGAACCAAACACTAACTGTAGACGATAAAGAAAATCGTGTTTCTTTTGCACGATTCCTGCTGTCGGGTGTGGTTGATCTGGAATCAATTCTGTGGACTGATGAGTCGTACTTTTCAATTTCGGGGCATGTGAATCGCCACAACTCTATTGTTTGGGGATCGGAGAAACCACGCGAAGTCATTGAAACGGACATCCATGCTCCAAAAGTATGCGTATGGTTCGGGTATTCCGCACAGTACCGTCTTACTCCATTTTTCTTTCCGAGTACGGTTACTGGAGAAAATTACCACAACATGCTTCGCAACCATGTTATCCCTCAGATCAGAAGACATCATCGCATGGATTCAACAGTTTTCCAGCAAGATGGAGCACCACCACACTTTTCCACAGTTACGCGATCATTCCTGTCAAGTGTTTTCCCCAATGATAGGATTATCGCTAGAGGTTTTCCAAACCGTTGGCCGGCGCATTCACCGGATCTGACACCGCTAGATTATTACTTCTGGGGTGTTGTGAAGGACAGAGTGTACCATTGCTTCAAACCAGCAAGTATCAATGAGTTGCGGGAAAAGATTATTACGGTAATTGAAAACATCGACTCCGATGAATTGAGGCGATCGATTCTGAATCTGCCGTCCAGGTTGGAAGCAGTGATCGAGTGTCAAGGCGACGCCATTGAACATTATTTGTAATTAAATTCTTTATTTGTTTCAAAGTTCTTTGTTTACACAATACTGTGTTATTTTGACCAAGTAAAGTGTTATCTTAAACACTATTGCTTATACTATTGCTTATTTTGACCAAGTGAAGTGTTATCTTAAACACTATTGCTTATTTTAATAACGTCTACTTAGTGAAAAACGTTGTTGACAAATCAAAGCAAAAATATTGAATTAGATTTAGTATGTAATGAAAGCAAATGGGTCATATCAAATTCAAAATTTCAAAATCGCAATGCCCTTGAGAAGCCTGCAACAGGCAGAAACCGGTCGGGCTGTCTTATTTATTTTCTTAGTTTTTCTTTATAACATCTGGGTGTGATTACATACTGGTATTAATTTCCATTTTCGATTTTCTGTTATCTATATATATATGTAACCTGGAGGACTCGATCCCCAGCCTTAGGACCCTTAGTGTACAGCAAGCCGGGTCACATTTAGGAACTCGAGCGGGAAGAGAAACAAACGAGATAGTTACTAAGAGGCCAAACGAATGATATAAACGGCAAATAAATAAGGAAAGACAAAGAAGGTCAGAACAATAAAAGTGGCGCCGTTCGGAAAACATAAATTACCATTCCAGGCGCCGGGGTATGATCAGATCCGTGGGAAACCAGAGCGCGTAGAAGAGTGTCACGCAATACTGGAATTGAAGAAACGATCGTCCCCAGAACTATCAAAAGAGACCGCCGTAAGGGACGAGAGCAGTTTCGTGAGAAACAAAGCAGCAAGGAATCGTGTCACGCAATACTGGAATTGAAAAAGCGATCGTCCCCAGAACTATCAAAAGAGACCGCCGTAAGTGCCCCATTAAATAAATAATAATCAGGAAAGGAGTTCGAAACGCATGGGGGCAGGCGGCACCGGATCAAAGCCAAAGAATAGTATATAAACGAGGCTCAAAACAGCAACGATAACAAGAATAGTCGACGATCTGTATACGTACAGCCGCAGATCCGCTCAGATATAATCGCCGATCAGGATATCTACGACCCTATCGGACGTTCAAGAGAGTGAGTATAACGATAGTTAAAGGCAGGCGTAAGGTCCGAAGGCCCTAGACCGACCTAGAAAGATCGCGCCGAGAGGCCCTGAGTAGCTAGACGTACCGCAGAGGCTCGAAGCCCTACTTCTCCGTTCGTTACTCTTCCCACTGAACTACCTGTGAGGTTGACGCTATTTTTCTCTCTCTCTCTATTTGTATCTCTCTCTCCCTCTCTATTTGCACGTATTCTCTCCATCCTCATGTGAAGTATTATGATTGATAAAGACAATTATATTTACGTATCGATCAAAGTTGTTCTGTATTCGGGCTCGACTGAGGATCGCTAGGATCGAGTGGAAACCAGAGTGGACCAAAAATAAACGATTAAGTAACCCATAAGTGAAGAGAAACACGCAAAACGAAAATAAAGACCTACCAGGGGTTACACTCATAATACCAGAGAGAGGGGTTACAGAGATATATATATATATATATATATATATATATATATATATATATGATGGTGAACTTTACGAACAAATATTCCGTGTTACATGCTTATCAACGATTGCATGTAAGTGCCCTTGCGGCCATTGCTTTGTGTTTTCTGTTGTAGGCCTACTTCAGAATAAACATTTATGACTTATTTTCGTTCCACGAAGGAATCAGGTGTGCTCCCTGATCGTAGACAACATGTTTCCACTCGTAGTACTTCTACTGCCTGGGTAGATGTAACTAGTGGAGTACCGCAAGGCTCAATTTTGGGGCCCGTCCTTTTCATTCTCCTCATTAACAATTTGCCAGTGTTTTCTGATGTAAAGGTGTATGCATATGATGATGACATAACGTTTATACATCTCTTGAATGATCCTTGCGACGCCCCTACAACTCAAACTTTCGTGAAATATTTTACTGACTGGATTAAGATCAAGCGCCTGTCCATAAATGAGATGAAGACGAAATGTATGACATTCCCTGGCAAACATCCTTTCCGTCTTACCCCAATTTGTGTAAATAATACTGTAATTGAAGAGGTAGACTGTCTGAAAATATTAGGAGTAGTTTTTCCCCGAAATTGTTCATGGGATAACCACTTTCATGATATCTATACCAAATGTTGCCGTTCATTATACCTTGTAAAACGTTTGAAAAACAACAATAACCCCTCCTCTATCATTGGGCAGGCATACAGTAGCTTTGTCTTCTGCCACATGGCCTATTGTTGGCCAGTAGTGTGCGATGTGAGCAGAAAAGCTTTTTGCAAGTTTGAACGAATTGACCGCTTAGCTAGAAGATGGACACCCGATTTGGATAAGTCTTATTGAAATGTTAAACTCAATTTGTGTTAAACTGATACGTAAAATTGCGCGGCACAGAGAATCACATCCTCTATCTCAATTTTTCGTTATTAGAGAAGACTCAGTGAATGTTTGCCATCAAAGAACTATGGTGCCTTTTAAACGTAGCCGCGCATTGTACAGAAACAGGTTTGTAAAGTTTTCGTGTTACACTGGATTTGAATTTGAGCTTGTGAAGAATGTTTAATTTTTGTTACTGCTATTTGTATTGACATAATGAAGATATTATTATTATTATTATTTACTTTTACATAACCTTGAGCATAAATGTAATGCAAGAAAGAAGAGGCTTGCGATAATTGGATGTTGAATTCTGACCTCAGTATACAAATTTTGAAAATAGTCAGAAATGAACTTAAATCAGCGTAGAACAATTTGGTATAAAAATTCGCACCTGCAATTTTACAGGTACAGTGGAACCTGAGTTGGCGGTCACCTGCGAATGGCGGTCACCGCGCAAAGGCGGTCACCATTTATGTTTCCCTTGATTTTCTCCATTGGTTTGTATAGGACCCAAACCTGTGAATAGCGGTCACCTGCGAACTGCGGTCAGCGGCCATGCAAAATGATTCCCTTGGGGACTTCTAACCTGCGAATCACGGCCAAGATACACTGTGCAAAATATCTTTTTGAACACTTCGATTCCAAATGCAGAGTAGCTTCGAGTAGCCACTCCCCTAATTCTTCCGCAAGGCGCTCATTACGGCGCCGTACACAATAGACAAGGCCTCGCAGGTCATTGGTAGCTGAAACGGCTTCTAATTATAGATTTTACGTCAATTAAGAAACTCGCTCAGAATGAAGTGTCCAAAAAGATATTTTAGGCAGTGTACACGCTCAAGTTCAATAGTCAGTGTGTTGTTTTTAGCTTCTTGGGAAGTCCCATGTAGCTATGGTTAGATTCTCAATTTGATTGGTTAGCTTAGGAGGTTCGACGGCTCAAGACAGGGTAATTCTAATTTAGATTTGTGCTTTGAGAGTCACTTGAATATCTGAGTTTCATTTGCCGTTTGTATTAGGCTGGCATCATCCGATATTTTGAAGACGATAATGGCACCGAAGAAGCCTACTCATTTAACGCTCGATAAGAAGATGATGGTAATACGGCTGAGCAACAAAGGCATGACCAGTAGAAGAATTGCTGAGAAGATGAACGTTGGCAGAACCCAGATCCAAAACATCTTGAAAAAAAGAGCTGCATACGAAGAGGATTATGACAACAATTTTTATACCAATCGGAAGCAAAAGAACAGGTCAACCGAATTCGAAGACATAAATCGTTTACTCTTTAAATGGTTCTCTGATGTTTCTTCCCAACATGTTGTTGTTACTGGGCCAATGTTAATAGAGAAAGCGCTAAAATTTGCCTCTGAACTTGGCTATCCAACTTTCAAAGCTAGCAATGGATGGCTGGAATCTTTCAAGGCCAGAAACAAGATTGTTTTTCGAAGTGTATGTGGAGAAGCTGGAGCCGTAAACGAAGCAATTTCGGAGCAGTGGATGGAGAAGCTTCCTGGATTGATAGAAAATTTTTCTCCACGAAATATACTGAACATGGATGAAACAGGAATATTTTTCAGGGACAGTGGCTGCAAGAAATCCTTCGTTTTGAAAAATCAAAAGTGTACAGGTGGAAAGCGCTCCAAAGACCGCATTACTGTCGTCGTATGTTCTAACATGGTTGGCGAACGCGAAAAGCTCACGGTAATTGGAAAGTCGGCTAAACCTCACTGCTTCGGCCGCTTGGATGTAAAGAAGCTGCCGGTCAGCTATCGCTACAATAAAAAAGCCTGGATGACGACCGAATTAATGAAAGAATGGCTTATTTCCTTGAACAAAAAAAATGGTGGCCGAAAACCGTGAAGTTATTCTTTTCCTGGATAACGCGCCGGTTCATCCGCATTTATCTCTGAGCAATATCAAGTTGCAATTCTTTCCCCCGGAACGACCGCAAAATTGCAGCCTATGGACGCCGGTATAATTCAGACATAGAAACTGAAATTCAGGAAACGACAACTTTCTTACATCCTTCACAAGCTTGATACCGATACGACATCAACTGGAGCGGCTATCCTTCGGACCGCGAAACATTCTTCAGGCAATTAATTGGCTGTCTGCAAGTTGGAGAGATGTGCTTCCCGAGACTATAATGAAGTGCTTCAAATCTTGTGGTTTCACGAATTTTGAAAATGCTCCAGAGGATCCTCCGCTATCCTCTGAAGAAGACAGCCCAGATCTTGAGAAATTATCGGCGGAAATATTCGGTGTCCCTGTTTCTGACGCAGCTGACGTGGACAAAGCGGTTTCTACTTGTGATTCCTCAACAAATTGGGAACGTTCCGCTGATGAAATTCTTCAAGAAGGCACTACTGATCTATCATCTGAGGAGAGCGAAGACGAAGAAATTCCTCATCACCTTCCGAGCACTTCCGAAGCGCAGGAAATGGTCGAAAAGCTGATGGCTTTCGCCACTGACCGAGGAGACGAGAACATGCTGACATCACTAGTGAAAGTGGAGGAACTTCTAATTCAAAGAAAAAAAGGACGAGTGCAGAAACAGATGGCGATCACAGATTTTTTCACGAAGGAAACTACCAACACTAGTGAACAACATGAGTGAATTTTTCTTCTTCACCGTAATTCTAATGTGTTTTTTGCGATAAATGACCCTTGTGAGTATCTAACTCGAGTACCGGTAATCGATTCCTTCTTTGCCGTAATTTTATTGCTAAAGTTTCATGTGGCCAATAGGTAATTGGTGATTTCATGATTCATTACGGAATTAATGTATAGGGCCTACATGGAATACAGTACTGTGTGTATCACTAGCCTGTAATTCTGAAATCTAAGGCTGTATCCGAATTAATTTTATTGATATTTGAGCGTCTACAGAATAGTGTCTAAGTAAAAATATAGCCACAATCTAATTTTCAAAGAAAAGAATCCATTTCTCATCAAAATAGGGGAAGTTTGACAGGCAGACCTGTGAATGGCGGTCACCTGTGAAAGGCGGTCACTTTTTTTTGCATCCCTTCGGTGACCGCCTTTCACAGGTTCCACTGTACTTCAAGTTTTTCACCCTCAAAGGCTCATTTTGTCTGCATTTTGCAGGTATTTTGCATGTAAAAACACTGATTGTAGTTAACCACCATGAAACATTTTTCGGCCTATCATTCAAATTATTAGTATCTCTCTTCCTTAGGTTGTCCGAGCTCGCGCACATTGTGCGGTTGTATCTGGAATTGAGGAGGTTCCAGGCCCCTCTACAATGCCTGCATCTCCCAATTGCATGGTTGAAGAAGAGGTAATTTTCACCGTGACTAAAATAAGTAATTCTGTTGCTATTGCTGGTTTTATGATTGATGTATAGAAATTGTGCATGAATGATAAGTGAGAGGACATCATGTCAATTCATAAAGACCGGAATATTCGGATTGGATATAAAAAAAGATGAATGCAATTATACGATGTTTTCTATGTCTCTGGCATTGAATAATGATTCACTGTGATAACCTGATTGATAATAACAGATGATATCAAGATGTCCTCACTCCTCTGCATGATCTAGGATAGTTCAGCTGCCATTCACTCTTTTAGTTGTACTCATCTCATAAAGAGTAAAGTCAGAAGAATTATTCAGAGTTGCAATTTCATGCTCATTTTTGGAATATAGAGTTAATGTCCTACATAAGATACATTGTTGATTACTCTTTCGCTATTATCCATTCACAGGAAACAAGCAAGAAAGTGGATCCAGTTTTGGCGTTGAAAACGAAAGAACTGCACGAGACTTATGGAGATTTGAATGAGTATACTGTCGACAATAAGTATGCGTATACGAATGAGGAAATAAGGTGGCGCGACACGTTTGTCCGACACATACAGGACTACCACACCAGCAGCTACGGACGTAATAAAGAATCGGCCCCTAACAGCATAAGACAAATTACGTCTTACATAAAAACTAGATTCGATAAAGTAAGTCACAGTCAAATTGTATTGTTGAATATATTGTTCGGATAGTATGAAGGAAAATCATGCAGGTTCGTGTAATAAACAAATGATACGATTCTCTTTCAGTTGTCAATTGTGCTTGGTCGTATCCCTGACATCAGGCCTCCCACTCAACCTAAAAAACCTAAATTTTTCAAATTTCAGTGAAAAACCCTAAAAATGGCCTAAATTTTTATAAGAAACCTAAAAAACCTAAATAAATTAGATATATGTTTTCTGATAATGAACTTTATTTCAGTGACTACACCTCAATTTATCCTCCATCGCATGTATATGTTCTCTACAGAAAAATGACCCTTTACAGCTTATTTCAAGGAAATCCATTATCCATTAAAAGGTATGCAATTGTTCGTCCGGTTTGTTATATCTTATTCGACTTTTGCCGATGTGAGAATTCGTTCTAAAGATACCCCAGTTATCAATCAATTGGACAGTGGTCTTGATATGCTAAGTGAGAAATGTCAAAAATGTGCATCCTAAAGTGGAGAAAAACATCGAGTGACTTGTGAATATATTTGATTGATCAATATTCGAATTCTACAAGCGGACAAAAATTGAATAGAACTGTTTATGGATTCATGTGACTTTTTTGTTTGGTTTAACGTTCAATCTGTTACAGCTTTTTTTCAAGGAATGTATTTATGGGGGTCAACCTTCTTGACAGAAATGTAATTTTACTGATTTTTCTTATTTGCTTTTGTACTCGTATATCTATTACTTTGAGAATAAACGCTCGTGCAATAGACATGTTGAATTCAGACCTATTTTATTTATATCAATGTACATTATGATATACTTGTACTCAGAATATAAGGTGATAGCAGCCAGGGATGCGAATTATAGAGTCACCAAATCTATCTAAATGTATATGAAACTACGACTTCAATCATTAAGGTCCTCCTATTTTTCGAATTCGAGGTAATTTACATCGACTTACATCGACATCCACTGCAACTCATTTATAAGGGTATATTTTTGGTAACTGATCTTCCATATTCATCTATTTCCATTTCCCTGAGAGTGTATTTTGATATTATGATTTATAATTTTCATTGATCATTTTTTTTAGTTTAACGAATCTGCGATGTGATCTGAGAGCGTAAAAATTTATCGAATGATGTTGATAATTAATTGCTTCAGAACATGTACATATGTAATGCCTAGATCCATTATCAGTTGGCCTTACAGATCTTAACTTATAATTTGTCTATCAAATTACCCCTTTTTCCGAGGCTCTGCACCCCTGGCTTTTATGTATGCATTTCATATTCCGGAAAGTTCTCCTTGTCGTAAGCCGGTTACTTATCATTTGTAAGTTATCTTAACTTAAATAAAATAAAAATTGTCATTGTACACTGATTATCATGTTTCACCGGCAACATTTTACATGTACTGCAAATTAACTTACTATTTGTGACTAATTTTTCATTCTGTCACAGTCGATTGTGATTTTAAAAACACATATTCACAAGACTTTCAAGGACTTAAATAAAGCATTTTACTACTTGCAATCCTAACACCTACCTTGATTGTCTGAAGTCTGAACTTCAAATCAGCTCTTCATTTAGTATTCTAAACTTTGCTTATCTTGTGACACGAAGCTGCTTAGGCCTAGGGCTCCGAACGGATCACCGGATCAACCGGATCATGATCCGATCCGGTGGTACCGGGACGGATCCGGATCACAACTTTAATTTACCGGATCGGATCCGGATCATACCCCTGAACGGATCCGGTGATCCGGTTAAAACGAAAATTAATTTGTTTTGGAACTCCAATTGAAAATTCATGAATTATCTCGCATCAGTCAGTCAGTTTGTGTCCCTGCTGAGGCGTCTACATTGGCGATCTTTGTCCCAGAATCGCCAAACCTAAAAGCACATGATGAATGAATCATCGACTAGTCACATGCAACGTTCAAGGAATCAAGGTTGTTGTGATGCAAAGCAAGTCGTACGTTAGGCCATAGTAATATCTGTCCAAGTCATACACACGGTGGTCACTCGCTGCCACTTCACTTGCATCATCCAAGACTCCCAAAGGCGCACACAAACTTCAACAAAGGCGGCAACCTAACCGCTGCATGCTAACAGCATTCACGCCAAGAAGCTATTATTACATCATTCACAGAGAAAGTTCCTACAGTACATTTGGAAGAGCGTGAAGATTACCAAGGACAAGGATGTATTGATGAGACTGAGGAAACCAAAGTCGAACGCGATTATTCCAATGAGAAAACAAACTTAATTAAAAGAGTACGTCACATAATTAAGAAGCTGCGTAGTAGTCCCGAACACCGAAAGAACTTTCTTGTACAATGTACACTTTCATCTTGTCAACAATTAATGGTTATTCTGGATGTCCGTACACGGTGGAATTCCACCTACGCTATGTTGCAACGATTAGTCACGGTGAAAAGTGGTTTTCAAAATTGGCTGAAGCTAAATCCGAAAATTGGAGGTGTCGAACTCGGAAGATTCCACTTGAATGACGATGACTGGCGGGTTCTTCAAGAGCTGGTCGATATCCTGGATAGTTTTGATCAAGCCACCAAACTCACATCGGCCACCAGGTGCCCAACCCTAAATACGATCATGCCTATATTCATCTCCTTGTTTTCTCACATCGAGGGCCAGGTGAAGAATTCCCAGGTATGTATTGAAATCAAGGAAGGAATTTCTGCTGCACATAAAGCACTGAGTAAGTATTACTCACTTACAGATGATTCACCATCATACATTATTGCGGTTCTTCTTGATCCAAGACTCAAGAAAGATCTTTTTTGTGGAGACAGATTTTGAATCGTTATATCCTGGTGTGTTGAACAGATCATGTGAACAGCTGCAAGATATGTGCAAAAGTTATTTCGAGGAAATTTATTCACCCGTAACCTCACAAGTGACCTCTGTGGCAAAGCAGAAGACAATTTTTAATTTCTTTAAGAAATCGAACTCTGTGAATGAACCTAAATATTTGGAAGAGATAAATACTTATTTCTCTCTTCCTCGTGAAGAAGAGGAAATTGAGCCACTGAAATGGTGGAGCATACATGAGAAGCAATTTAAATGCCTCTCAAAGGTAGCAAAGTGTATTTTAGGCATTCCTGCCTCATCAGTTAGTGTAGAAAGAACTTTCAATTGTGGTAGAGACATCATCGGACTGCGCAGACAGTCGTTGAAAAGTGAAACTCTGTCCGCACTGATGTTCTCCAAGAAATACATTAAGTAAGGAACATTAATAATTGTAGAAATAAAATTTGGATGACATGCATTTGTTTTTATTTATATATCTTCATTAAGGTACACTGAAAATTATTACAAAAGTAATTAAGCATCTTAGTTAGTTAATCTACAAATATGTAATTGACTGTCTAATACAGATGTACGTTGCGTATCACTTTGATATATTCGAAAGGGAGAGAAAAGAGAGAAATCATGAATTACTGATACAGGACGATACAGTACTTTCACCAATTAAATCTGAAGTCGCATTAACGCTTTTTATGGCTACGTGTCATAATTCAAAAAAAAGTTAATTGATAAAAATGTGAAATATAGATAATAGGCTTGTGATTAGCCGCGTCTATTATCAAATAAGTTTTATATCGTATGTTGTCTTCATATAAGCTCAAAATTGTTAGAAATTAAATTAAAATAAACGGTACCTTACCGAAAGTTATCTGGTAGGTTATGAGCGACATATATTTATTGCTAAGAACATACTACTTATAAATTCACCGGATCACCGGAACACAACTTCAATTTACCGGATCGGATCCGGATCATAGTACTGATCTGATCCGGTTGATCCGGTAGGATATACCTTATTAGGATGAGTTCTAAATCTTAGTTAAGGATATATACAGCACTTTATGAAACGGAGAACCTTCATTATTACATTAATTGTGAGAATGATCGTGATTTGCTATTATTAAATTAAATAGTCTTAATTCTTACTTAATGTTTTCTTGATTTTCGTATTTTCAGGTCATAAATGTCTGAGAGCAAGCATAGTACTACTTCTTATTGCACATCATGGGAGAATGATTTCGACTTCATCAAGCCAGCTTCTGATAAATACTCTGCATTATGTACATTTTGTAACAAAATTATCAAGATTGATAAATCCGGTATTGCACAAATTAAGATTCATGCCAGAGATGACAAACACAAAGCTGCCGCTAATGTGTTTTCTGGAAGGAAAATACAACAAACTTTTACCATGAGTGGTAAAGGTACAATTCAATTGCCGAATACGATACTGCTCACTGAGGAAAACAAGGTTCTGAGAGCAACTATTCCTTCTCGAGTGCCACTGAGGATACAGGAATATTGAGAGAACAATTTCCAGATTCAAAAATTGCTAAAAGCTACCAGATGAGTGAAACGAAGATGAAGTATGTCATCCAGTTTGGTATATCACCTTATATACGAGAGGAAAATATTCGAGATTTGAGAAACAGTCCGTATAGTTTCAAATTTGACGAAACTAAAACATCACATGTCAAGAAACAGTACGATGGATATGCCCAATTCTGGTCCGAAAAAGAAAACAATATAGTTTCTGTGTATTGTGGTTCACTGTTTACCGGTCATTGTACCAGTGAACAACTCTTGGAGCATTTCTTCAAGTTGATAGATCAAATGAAGTTGAGTTCCCATTTGCTGATTCACATACGTGTGTGAAGTTAGCGGAACCACTCAGCGGAGCCATTTTTTATTATAGCTTAATTCTATTCGAAACAGCTGCTAGTTTGTCAATTTCAGTCTCCTGATTACGAATCTGAGCTCAGATTTCACAAATTCATAGTCGCTTTTGAGAAATTCAAGTTTAAAGATAAAAGTGGTTCCGCTGTGAAGTTAGCGGAACCAATTGCTGAGTCTCGCTGATTGACGCAGTAAATCAATTTCTTTTGGTCACTACCCAATCAATTTTGTTGTACTGATCACGAATATGTGCCTCATCTTTCAAAACAATGCAGATTTCACCCGGAAATCTGAATTTCATTTTTTCTGCAAGCTGATTGTGAAGTTAGCGGAACCATTTTTTAATACAAAGAATTTCTCAGCAAAATCCATCCTCTCCTACTAATTTGAAGCTCCTAATCACAAATCTGTAATCAGATTTGCAAAACTCGCACGCATTGCAAAGATATTCCTCTATCTGGGTCCGGTGTGAAGTTCCTGGAACCACCTACTGGCATTAAAATTTCAAATTCTAATTTTTGCACAGAATCACTGCAATAGACATACCAAGAGAATGGAATTGCTTCACTGATCACGGTTTGCCGTCCGATTTCACGGGAGAATAAGTACTTGCCGAGAAAAATTGATTTTACGGTTTTCAAGAATTTCATTGGAATCTCAGCAAAATCCAACCCTCTCCAGATCAGCCGAACCATCATTTATTACAGCACAATTCTATTGCACCATCACAATGTGGAATTACCTCTTGTGCGCTTTCCTTCTCAGTGCATGCTGCTGTGCCTCTGAAGTCAATAGATGTTTGAAGAAGACGGTTTACAAGTGTTCGTCCATCGGAACGCTGGTATCGCTAATTTCTCCATGTTTGTTGTTTGTAATTACGAGGTTAGTTAAAGAAAAACTTTCATGTTGTCCTATAAAGGATTCAGAATCGCTTCATTGTTGAAGGATTGCAATGCTTTGTAGCTATTGTGCATATTAATACGTGTGTGAAGTTGGCTTAACCACTTAGCGCAACCATTTTTGTTTTTTACTGTGCCACTCCTAAAAATCACATCATACACACAATTCGAGGTCGCTGATTATGTGCCACTACTCGATTTCACGAAATTCAGCCTCCTTTGGCCAGAAAACGCAATTCAAATTTCAAATTGGTTGCGCTGTGAAGTTGGCGCAACCAATTTTTCCGACTTTCATAAGTTTAGCGTATCAAGCAACAAAACCCATAACAAACGATGAAGTATCCATGCATAATTACGTGCCACGCAAAAGAAATTAATAAAAATAATCGATCTTCATGGAAAAAATCAAGTTTCAAAATTTTATTACACCGAAGTGTGAAGTTGGAGCAACCAAATTTGAAATCAAAATTACTCAGCACCCAAGCAGTTAGGCATCACATCAATACGGCCAACGGATGTGCCAGGTCAACATTCATCAGAATCAATCACACAAAAGCAGTCTTTCACCCATTCAAAAGAAAACCGTAAACATCAAAATCACATGACAAAGCTTCTAATAAAATATTGCACATCCAGCGACCATTTTTCATTTCGAGTGTGCCACTCCTGAAATGCATGTTTCCTGTACAATTTGGGGTCGCTGATTATGTGCCACGCATCAGTTTTACTAAATTCGGCCTCCTTCACTCGGAAAACTCAATTCAAAGTTCAACTACATCACACAATAATTCCAACGCAACCACTTTTCAAGTATAGGCCTATACACATATACGCGTATCTAGGGGTGTGCCTAGGTGGCCTAGGCCCCCTAAACTATTTTGCCAGTAGTAAGGGAGTTGCCACAAAAAGTGCATATTCTCTCACAGATACATGTAAATGTGGAGGGTGAAAGTGTGGAAACACATGTACAGCATGTATACATGCCTTCCTTGTATATGCCATTCCTGTTTTTCGCTCACTATTGTCATTGGCGGAACTCTGACTGCAGTTATGAATTCTGTAACTCAAATTTTTATCAGAAAGCATACTTCACATGTTATGGGTTACTTTGAATACGGTACCTTGTAGGCCTATATGCCTGTGTAACATGAGCATGTACATGTAGGTCTACTTAAGGCCTGCTAAACAATTAACTTATGATAGTTATAAAAATGACCTCATTGCGAATTATATTGACCGTATAGGCCTACGGGTCAATATTGATCAGAAAGCATGTTGTGTAGGGCCTATCACACGAGGTCATGGCCATTCAGTCATTCAGTGGCGCCAATGCCTGTCAGAAAAATGGATTTTGTTCGGATACATTAAGCGATTTTGATGTAAGTTTACTCGTGAAAGTATGTACGGCCTAGCCCAGTCTACCTCAAATCTCATAGGTAGGCCATGACAGCCTAAAGGTCAGTGGTTCGAATACAACGATCGCCAGCACTTAGAGCTTAACAAATACCGTACTGAGCTTAGTAGAAATGGATCCTACGCACGCCGGACTATCTGCTCTGCTACGCTAACCGCGCACATTTTTGCGATCTATCATGACCGTCATGCATCTATTTCCCGTAGAAGTATGATAGGGAAAACAATGTTTCACTTTTCGCTGACGATATTAGAGATTCGATGAAGACTTCCCCAGTAGGCAGCTAGGCACTCTCACTGAAAGCTCTACATGTACGTACATGTAGTTTACCCTTGCTTCATTTTGTTTAGAATCGCCTTCCTTGAGATCAGTTTCGATTTTCACATATGGAGTCGAATTAATTTCTCAGCTGCCCACATGTCATCGATGAAGTCTATTGGACAAATATGCAAGTAAGTCACGTGCACATACCTTCCGTAGAGGTACATGTAGCTCATTTCATTAACCTACGATATTCATAAGCAATACACAGGGAAAGTGTAAGTGGGAATTGAGCTATAGGCTACTACTTTGAGTTTATATGTAAGCTTACGTGTGCATTTTAAATTTATAAAATAAGTGTAGTTAAGGAAATAGATACCAGCCTGCGCTATGACTAAGCTGAATCAAATAATTTCCATCGTTTTAAACCAAATCAACAGCTAAGTATTTTGACATGTTGGATCTTAAGACATAATCTTATATATAAAATGCAAAACGCCGACAAACTCCTCCTAAACCATGAAACTTTACGCCAATATGATACTACCATTTAATAGAACAAAAAATTTGTAGTTAAAACCGCCCGGTCTCATTTCCCTAAGTATCATAATTACAGAGAAAAGTAGACTTTTGTGTAAATTTTTACCGAAAAAATATTAATTACACAAGTAACTACATTAAATTTACAAATGAACTCCTCATTTGCTTTAAAAAATTGCCTCGCTAGACATGCGTCTCATTGATTCTAATGTTTCACGACGGATTCAGCAACAGCCAATGAGAACGCGATCTAAATGGTAAGACAGCCAATCAGTGTAGGCGAATACGATGGTATTCCTCAAGTTATGTTATTCATTTAAGTATTAATCCAAGTATTCAAGTTGCATTATCATGCCTAAGAGACGTAAAACGATTTCCCCTAGGGCACCACAACCCCGTAAAAGAAAAGTAATATGTAGACCTACTAACAACCCGGCTCTTCACTACAGCGTTGAGAACTTTAATCCGGACAACGTCATATCTTTAGGTATGATGACGATTTGTACTCATTGTCATGCCTCAAAATTCCAAGGCGAAACATTCAACTTATGTTGTAAAGAAGGAAAACTAAGTTTGTCGTTATGCCCTGGCATTCCACAAAGTTTACATGCGCTATTTTATGATGGTGATGCAAAGTCAAATGAATTCCTCAACAAAATACGACTATATAATAGTGCATTTCAAATGACATCATTTGGATGTCATGAGATTAAGTCGTCAGGATGGAATTCGTCTTTTAGAGTGCAAGGACAGGTTTACCATTTAATTGGTTCAATAGAACCTGACGATAATACCCAACGGTATTTTCAGATATATTTCATAGATAATTCCTATCAAGAAACAAAAACAAGAATGTCAAATTTCTAGGATTTGCGAAGAGATATTGTTGAGATGCTACAAGAATTGCTTCATGAGAATAACAAGTACCTGAATGAATTCAAATCTGCATTAGAATATGTCAGAGAGAACAATGTCAAAGACTTCTCTTTCGTGATCAAAGAAAATTCCGTACCGAAGGGTGATCACAAAGGTCGTTACAATGTTCCGACGTGCAATGAAGTTGCAATTCTTATGCCAAGTGAACCTCATGGGCACAGAGATATTGTGGTACATAGAAAGAATGATGCAGTTATGCGTGTTTCAGAGCTTCATCAAGCTTATGATGCTTTGCAATATCCATTGTTTTACCCTTATGGTAGTGATGGTTGGAGTATAAATCTTGACTTTATTAGGAGTTACTCAACTGATATACTACAGGTTTCTGTTTATGACTAGACCGGAAAATCATCTCATCATTGGGAGACGTCTGTTTCAACAATACATGGTTGATGCCTACGCGAAAATCGAGGCCGAAAGACTCACTTTCCTACGTCATGAACAGAAACAAATAAGAGCTGAATGCTACCAGGACTTACGCGATAATGTGCTTCACAATGACAATACAAATGTTGGTATTCGAGTTGTATTGCCCGCAACCTTTACCGGTGGTCCTCGATACATGCATGAACGCCAGCAAGATGCGATGTGCTATGCTAGGGAATTTGGAAGGCCTGATCTATTTGTTACCGTGACAACGAATCCAAATTGGAATGAAATAAAAGAGAATTTATTACCTAACCAAAAACCGCATGATCGTCCTGACTTAATTGTTCGCGTGTTTAGACAGCGCTTAGTGAAGTTCATGAAACTTTTAAGAGACGGCGCATTTGGTAGAGTCATTGCATGGCTATATTCCATTGAATTTCAAAAAAGAGGTCTCCCACATGCTCATATTTTGTTATGGTTGTCTCATGACAGTAAGATACACCCTGATATGATAGATCAAGCTGTATGTGCAGAGATTCCGAGCAAAGAGCAGGATCCCGAATTGTATGAGTTGGTTGTTAAGAATATGATACATGGACCATGCATGAATATAAAACCAGAATCCCCATGCATGATCGACGGTAAATGCAGTAAGAAGTTCCCAAAAGAGTTTGTCCAAACCACTGAACAAGGCCAGGACAGTTATCCACGCTACAGGCGCCGTCGGCCTACAGAGGGTAATTCATTTGAAATGAAAGTAAAAAACGAAATGATTGAAATTGATAACTCATGGGTGGTACCATACAATCCTTGGTTGTTGAGACAAATGCAATGCCATGTCAATGTAGAAATTTGTAGTTCAATAAAAGCAATCAAATACGTCTTAAAATATGTTCATAAAGGCAATGACCAGCTGACATATACGTTATCCGAAAATAGAAATGATGAGATAAAAGATTTTGTCAACGCACGTTACATAGGATCGACTGAAGCTGCTTGGAGAATATTTGAAATGCCTCTCAATGAGAGATTTCCGCCTGTTATTCATCTTTCGGTACATCTCGAAAATGGCCAACGAGTTTATTTTACTCAATCTAATGCGGGAAATGTAGCAGAAGCGTCACCTCCAAGTACAACTTTGACCAATTTCTTTGAACTGTGCAACACAGATGACTTCGCAAAAACACTGAAATATCCCGACGTACCGAAATATTACACGTGGAATGCAAGTATTAAGAGGTGGCAACGTAGAAAGCGAGGTACTCATGCATCATCACAGGATGAGAGTATTCATCAGACATCAGCAATCGGTCGAGTGTACTCAATCAGTCCCAAAAATCAAGAATGTTAATTCTTGCGCATATTACTACATGAAGTAAAAGGACCAACATCATTTTCATTTCTGCGCACTTACGAAGGAAATTGCTACGCCACATTTAGAGAGGCATGTTTAGCCAGAGGTTTACTTGAAGACGACAGAGCACATCAAGGAACTCTTCGTGAAGCATGCGTATATCATTCAGCCCCTCACCTTCGTCAACTGTTTTCAATAATACTTTCTTTCTGTGAGCCTGCCAATCCCATTGAACTCTGGAATAATTTCAAAGAAGACCTTTGTCAAGATTACATGTTTCAGGAGGCAGACCAACCTTTTGAATTAGCGCTGATCGATATCGGAAAGCAAATTAAGTCGTCGTGTAATTGATCGCTCAGTAACTTTGGCCTTCCTGAACCTTCGATAGATTTGGTTCCTGAGATGTTTGATCAGAATGTACGAGTAGAACAATCAATTCATGATAGAATTCAACAGTTGACAAGTGATCAGAAAAATTTGTTTGATAGTTTCATCAATACGATAGAACAAAATTCAGAAGGCATTTTCTTTATTGACGCCCCCGGTGGTTGTGGTAAAACATTTCTTTTAGAAACAATAATAATTTTTCTCAGAAAGAACAAAAAAAATCTTTTTGCAACGGCAAGCAGTGGATTAGCCGCTACGCTTTTACCAGGAGGAAGAACTGTTCACATCACCTTTAATGTTTCGTTGAATATTCATCATCAGGATGTTCCACACTGCTCAATACGAAAGGGCACAAGTTTAGCTGACGAAATAAATGCATTATCTGCCATAATAATTGATGAAGCACCAATGTTGAATCGAATCGTGTATGAAGCTCTAGATAGAAGTCTCCAAGATATACGAGGTAACAATCGAATAATGGGTGGAATACCAGTCCTCCTGTGCGGTGATTTCCGGCAACTTTTACCTGTGGTCAGAGGTGGAACAAGAGCAAACATTGTTAATTCTTCGATAAAGATGTCTTATTTGTGGTCTTTTGTTAAAGTATTTCATTTGACGACCAATATGCGTGTCATGTTAGGCAACGATTTAGATGCCGCTGAATTCGCTGCCGATCTCCTTACTGTAGGAAACGGTCAATCTCCAATTATCGATGAGCATGATCCTATATCAATTTCTCACTTAGGAAAAGTTGTTCATGCAACTGATGAATTGATAAATGAAGTCTATCATGATATAGAAAGGAGAAGTCTTGACAAAGAGTGGATAATTGAACGCGCTATTTTATGTCCTCTAAATGAAACAGTTAACACAATCAATTATGGAATACTTCAAAAGGCCCCTTCAGAAGAATTCGTGTACAAATCTTATGACACCGCAATTTCCTCTGATGAAGCTCTATTATACCCGGTCGAGTTCTTGAATTCATTGGATATACCAGGCTTACCGCCGCACCAACTGCGTCTTAAACTTGGAGCACCTGTCATGCTATTGCGCTCAATATCTCCTCCAAAGCTTATGAATGGAACAAGATGCATTGTTCATAGTTTGCATGCAAATTTCATTGTGGTTGAATTGAATTCTGGACCAAATAAAGGCGAGCTATCCTATATTCCGAGAATTATCCTGGAGCCATCTGATAGCGGATTACCTTTTAGTTTCAAGAGAAAACAATTTCCCATTCGTGTGTGCTACGCAATAACAATTAACAAATCACAAGGCCAAACATTCAAAGAGGTTGGCATAGACCTAGGGGAACACGTATTTACTCACGGCATGTTATATGATGCCTTATCGAGTTGCTGTTCTAAATCGTCGGTGAACATAAAATCTCCGGAGGGTCGTGCCCGAAATATTGTATATCCCGAAATTCTGTCATAAAGGTGAGTTGGTAAACTTGGTATGCAACAATATAACTGGCACTGTCTTAATTTAACATACTTATGCATATAAATCCTGGACGAAGTTCGGGGCCTTACTAGTACGAATAATTTTACGTTAGAAGGGAAAACCTAATGCCGTGGATTTAAACCGACGAAATCAGCGCATGAGGCAGACGCTGTAGCCATTGGGCCATTGTTTCTTATAATGATTGGATGTCAGATCTAACTTATATGCTATTTCCTTTTTCATTACTGCAGAAAATAATCGTGGAGTATCGTTGTACTAGTATCAATATTTATCAGTACTGATAAACTGTGCCTTTTTAATCACAACATAAAGAAATTTTGTTTTTGAAAAAGAAATGATACCTACTTTTCTAATTTCAGGATGTCTGAAGAACCGCCAGCAAAGAAGCAGCGAACGATTGCGGAGTATTTTGTTCGCATACTTCTACGGGGAATAGATGCATGACGGTCATGATAGATCGCAAAAATGTGCGTGGTTAGCGTAGCAGAGCAGATAGTCCGGCGTGCGTAGGATCCATTTCTACTAAGCTCAGTACGGTATTTGTTAAGCTTTAAGTGCTGGCGATCGTTGTATTCGAACCACTGACCTTTAGGCTGTCATGGCCTACCTATGAGATTTGAGGTAGACTGGGCTAGGCCGTACATACTTTCACGAGTAAACTTACATCAAAATCGCTTAATGTATCCGAACAAAATCCATTTTTCTGACAGGCATTGGCGCCACTGAATGACTGAATGGCCATGACCTCGTGTGATAGGCCCTACACAACATGCTTTCTGATCAATATTGACCCGTAGGCCTATACGGTCAATATAATTCGCAATGAGGTCATTTTTATAACTATCATAAGTTAATTGTTAGCAGGCCTTAAGTAGACCTACATGTACATGCTCATGTTACACAGGCATATAGGCCTACAAGGTACCGTATTCAAAGTAACCCATAACATGTGAAGTATGCTTTCTGATAAAAATTTGAGTTACAGAATTCATAACTGCAGTCAGAGTTCCGCCAATGACAATAGTGAGCGAAAAACAGGAATGGCATATACAAGGAAGGCATGTATACATGCTGTACATGTGTTTCCACACTTTCACCCTCCACATTTACATGTATCTGTGAGAGAATATGCACTTTTTGTGGCAACTCCCTTACTACTGGCAAAATAGTTTAGGGGGGCCTAGGCCACCTAGGCACACCCCTAGATACGCGTATATGTGTATAGGCCTATACTTGAAAAGTGGTTGCGTTGGAATTATTGTGTGATGTAGTTGAACTTTGAATTGAGTTTTCCGAGTGAAGGAGGCCGAATTTAGTAAAACTGATGCGTGGCACATAATCAGCGACCCAAATTGTACAGGAAACATGCATTTCAGGAGTGGCACACTCGAAATGAAAAATGGTCGCTGGATGTGCAATATTTTATTAGAAGCTTTGTCATGTGATTTTGATGTTTACGGTTTTCTTTTGAATGGGTGAAAGACTGCTTTTGTGTGATTGATTCTGATGAATGTTGACCTGGCACATCCGTTGGCCGTATTGATGTGATGCCTAACTGCTTGGGTGCTGAGTAATTTTGATTTCAAATTTGGTTGCTCCAACTTCACACTTCGGTGTAATAAAATTTTGAAACTTGATTTTTTCCATGAAGATCGATTATTTTTATTAATTTCTTTTGCGTGGCACGTAATTATGCATGGATACTTCATCGTTTGTTATGGGTTTTGTTGCTTGATACGCTAAACTTATGAAAGTCGGAAAAATTGGTTGCGCCAACTTCACAGCGCAACCAATTTGAAATTTGAATTGCGTTTTCTGGCCAAAGGAGGCTGAATTTCGTGAAATCGAGTAGTGGCACATAATCAGCGACCTCGAATTGTGTGTATGATGTGATTTTTAGGAGTGGCACAGTAAAAACAAAAATGGTTGCGCTAAGTGGTTAAGCCAACTTCACACACGTATTAATATGCACAATAGCTACAAAGCATTGCAATCCTTCAACAATGAAGCGATTCTGAATCCTTTATAGGACAACATGAAAGTTTTTCTTTAACTAACCTCGTAATTACAAACAACAAACATGGAGAAATTAGCGATACCAGCGTTCCGATGGACGAACACTTGTAAACCGTCTTCTTCAAACATCTATTGACTTCAGAGGCACAGCAGCATGCACTGAGAAGGAAAGCGCACAAGAGGTAATTCCACATTGTGATGGTGCAATAGAATTGTGCTGTAATAAATGATGGTTCGGCTGATCTGGAGAGGGTTGGATTTTGCTGAGATTCCAATGAAATTCTTGAAAACCGTAAAATCAATTTTTCTCGGCAAGTACTTATTCTCCCGTGAAATCGGACGGCAAACCGTGATCAGTGAAGCAATTCCATTCTCTTGGTATGTCTATTGCAGTGATTCTGTGCAAAAATTAGAATTTGAAATTTTAATGCCAGTAGGTGGTTCCAGGAACTTCACACCGGACCCAGATAGAGGAATATCTTTGCAATGCGTGCGAGTTTTGCAAATCTGATTACAGATTTGTGATTAGGAGCTTCAAATTAGTAGGAGAGGATGGATTTTGCTGAGAAATTCTTTGTATTAAAAAATGGTTCCGCTAACTTCACAATCAGCTTGCAGAAAAAATGAAATTCAGATTTCCGGGTGAAATCTGCATTGTTTTGAAAGATGAGGCACATATTCGTGATCAGTACAACAAAATTGATTGGGTAGTGACCAAAAGAAATTGATTTACTGCGTCAATCAGCGAGACTCAGCAATTGGTTCCGCTAACTTCACAGCGGAACCACTTTTATCTTTAAACTTGAATTTCTCAAAAGCGACTATGAATTTGTGAAATCTGAGCTCAGATTCGTCATCAGGAGACTGAAATTGACAAACTAGCAGCTGTTTCGAATAGAATTAAGCTATAATAAAAAATGGCTCCGCTGAGTGGTTCCGCTAACTTCACACACGTGATTTACATCGGTATGGATGGTCCAAATGTGAACAAAGCATTCCAGGACATGCTTAAGGGACATTGCGGAAATAAGCAGACAACTATTGTAGACATTGCTACATGTACTTTACATAAAGTACATAAAGCTTTTCGTCAAGGTTTGACTGTTTTGGGCTTTGACATAGACAAACTCGTAATAGACATTTCGTCTTACTTCAAATTGTCCGCTGCTCGTCGTGAAGACTATGAAATGATGGAGACATTCACTGATATAACCCCACGAGTTGCGTTGCGACACGTTACCTCAAGATGGCTGTCTCTTCGGAAGGTGTGTTTGCGAATACTTGAACAGTATCCAAATTTAAAGCAATATTTTCTTATTTATCTCCCATCGCACAAGTCTACATCAGCTTCGTAGCATATGCTGCAACGGATTTTGAGAGGTATCTCACAGCGCATCAAACAAGTGAGCCAATGATACACAATATGCACGATAACATGATCAAACTGATGATCAACGTCACCCAGAAATTCATGAAGGCGTCTCATGTTAATAGGAAATCAGACTTCTCCTCCATGAATTTCTCGAAACATCTTAAACATCTCAACAAAGTTGACATAGGAACACGAGCTTTGGTTTTGCTGTGCGAGAATAATGTATCTGAAAAGGAAAAACATGATGTCCAATCGAATTGTTTGAAGTTTTTTGTGAAAGCTGCAGGTTACTTGCAAGCACAACTGCCCATAACAAACGAGATTATCAAAGATGCCCGAGCTTTACACTCACACAATCGCTTAGAATCTTGGTCGCTAAAAGCAATTTCTAGGCTGGCACTCACAATTGCACCAAGTATGTCCAAAGAAATGCATAGGGTATTTTCCGTGAATGAAAACTTGACCAATGAAGACATATGCGATATTATTCGATGTCAGTGGCGTGAATATCAAACTGAGGATATCCCCAAAGAATGGCACAGAACTCCAATGACGGACAAGCATCGAAGTAGAAGAAACCAGCATTCCTATTGGAAAGAGGTAGAAACTCAATGGTGCGAAATTGACAAAAAGGATGAAAATGAAACCCTTGTACCAATTGATGAGTACTGGGCTCGCGTCTTCCAGATTCAAAATGAAAATGGTCGGGCAAAATTTCCTCAATTGCCTCCTTTGGTTAAATGTGTTCTGTCATTGTCACATGGAAATTCCGGTCCAGAGAAAGGTTTTTCTCTAAACAAAGCTATCTTGTAGGCTCATGGTTCCTCGCTTAATGAGGATACGCTCGTTGCATTGAGAAATGTTCGTGACAAACTGATCGTTTCAGGGAAGGTCACGAAATTTATCATAACAAACGAATTACTGCAATCTGTTAAAAATTCAAGACAGCGATATCACAATGATCTTGAATCCAAACGAAGATTAGCGGAAGCTGAATCACAACAGAGTACACTAAATAAAGATAAGAACAAAATTGAACGACAAAAGAAAAGTGGATTATCTGAGATAGATGAGAGAATTATGAGTAAGGAGGAAGGAATTCGAGTGGCAGATGAGGCCATGTCAGACGGGAACAAGAAGTTACAAGCTGCATTAAGCCGAAAGCCTCTGAGCTCCCAAAAATTGCAAGCTGCAAGCTGCAAGCTCCCAGATTGAAATGGGAGCTGAGAGAAAAAGAAAGCTTCAGCAGGAGATAGGTCTTCTAAAGAAAAAAAGACTAGAATTAGACAAGCAGTAGTGATGAATTATATAAGTGTACTCCCTTCCTGTAATTACTCATACGTTTTCGAACACTTCAAGTTTTTGGATTTACATTCCGTTTCTACCTATTTGTTTTCACAAGACTGAAGGTTAGATTTTTTCTGATAATCGTTTATATTAGAGTTAATTTGTATTATAAAAAGAATAATAGAACTCGTTATGGTTTTCTATTCTTGACTGACGTTCTGAATTGATTGCGCGAACATTTTAAACAATTATATGCCTAAGAATCATAATACGAGCGTACAATGCTTGTGTTCGAATACATAGAGTATTACATTTGTAACTCATGTGTTATACTCGTTTGATTGATTGAGCATATTGTTAATAATCTATACTTAGTTAAGTTTATAAGTGTGTGTTTTTAATATGAAACTTTATCATTTTGATTCCTATTTTTGAGAAGGAGAATATATTTTTATTGATGAACAGTCAGATTTTTTGCTTTTTCGATGTACTATCCCTACAAATTCATATTTATAAAACCTAAAAAAAATTTTTTTCCAAGGCGTGGGAGGCCTGCTGACATACGTGCTCTGTGTGATCCTAACCTCTTTCTGAATATCGAACTTAGCATCAAACAGAAGAGGAAGATGGAGTTGAAAGAGAATTCTAAAATCAAATATTGTTCGGATATGATAAGTCTTGGTAAGTTTGAAACTATAGCTCAGTTGTTATGATTATTTCTGAGACACTAGGATATTTTGGTGCTTGCAACAAGTTCAGAACCGGTATGGAGATATATACATTTTAATCACATTTATGACTGATAATTAGGTCTTTTGGATGCATCTGAGTTTCAGTGAGCTGTGTGAACATCTATGAGTGGTCGACAGTCCTTAGCAGTCCTCTTAGCTGTCCTAAAACCTTATTGGGGCACGCAATGTCCCTTATTTATTTCATTTATCATATACGGTATACTTCCTGTTTAACTTTCATATATTTTCTCACATTGTAGCGAATGCAATAGAGTGGAACAAGCGCACATTCAGAGATTCTGAGCGTGGGAGCTTTTTTTGAAGACATAGGAGCAGACAGTCTGGATGGATTGAGGCACGAGATGCGCAATGCAAAGAGTCGATTCCGGCTTGCTGCAAAGAGTGATAAGGTGAGTGGGCCATTATAATTTTATGAACGTGAAAGTTGGAAAGTTTTAACGAGTTTCTATGTCTGCATTGGGATACCTCAAATTTTCCGGCTTTTTAATCGGAGAGTTCTCATGACTGATTTATGAAAAAAAATATCGCTGAAGCTTGCCCACGCTACACAACTACTCAACCATCATCTAAGATTTTCATTCTCGAATTTGCTCTGAAGATTTGGAGTATCCATTCGAGAAAATCTGAAAATTCTTGAATTTGGAGCAAATTCGAGAATCATTCTTAGAAATATGGTGTCAACAAATTCTAATTTGGCTATTAGACCTGTTGCTAACTTCAATGACTTGAAAGAAATTAATTCTTGATATTTTCATTAATTTTCGTTGAATAGGTGGAAGACGAATTGGTGAAGGAAGAAAATACAGCGCAGAAGGAAGAGATCAGAAAGATATATAATAAAACAGTTGAAGTAATGAATTCAAACGGAGGAGATGATCAAGGCAGACAACAGCCATCAAGCAAGCGACGAACGCAACACGCTATCGTTGTCGTATCTCTTGTAATAGTGCGATCTCTCCTGCAAGGTCAAACTCCGAATTTCCTCATTTTATCATCAATTGCGAAAATGCCTGAGTGTTGTGTTTTTGGCTGCAAACAGACGTCATACAATCGTACACGGATGCATACATTTCCGAAAAATGAGGAGTATAAGAAAATATGGATCAACGCATGCCGACGGAAAAACTGGGCTCCTACTAAAAATTCTTTCATTTGTACTCAACATTTTGATGAGTCTGCTTTCAAAAAGACCTATTACGAACTTCTCAAGTCTGAAGATAGACCTAGAACAACAAAGATATTGAAGGCGGATACCATCTCAACTTTATTTCTACCGAATCGATCAAGTAATCCTATCGCTAGAAAATCAAATGCTATTTCTAAACTTGAACATTCAAGATATATTTCGGAAGTAATGAAACCATCGGCAAGCGTCGACGAAGATCATCCGACAACATCAATAGAGATGATTGATATGGATCATGAATCAGATGCTTCTTAGGATGCTTCAGATGATGACTTTGAGATAGGTAGCGTATCTTCCGACGATAGTTCTAATGAGGATGAATCTACATGGATTGATGAAGAGATGCTTAGTCCTAGCAGTGTCTGGTATGAGAAATGTTATTTGGTTTATCGTTCTAGCCTATTGCAACTTTTCAAATGGTGCTCAGAGTGTGGCTACCCGATTGATGAAACTTATTTGGAATTTCGGATGATATGCTGTGACATGCAAGTGAAATATGAATGTATTGGCGGACATACTGTTTTCTTGAATTGAAGGGAACAAATTTCTGAGATGGCTTGGGCAACTTTGGGTGTTTTTATTCTTTGCATATAGCCTACTGCCTACGTATACAGTCTGATATATTCACAGATCAGAATACTATAATCCTTCAGCACGGTAATATGTCAGTACTGTAATAGGGCCTATCAATTAGCACTGGTAGTAATATATGCTGAAATTACAATGTTTTCCATTGCAAACGGTACTTCTATTCTTCCCCCCCCCACATTTTTCAAGTTTTCCAAATTCATCAAATTTTATCAAACTTAGTCACAATTTTATCTAGAATAGACTTTATCTGTCACTGACTGATAGCACAACACCACTGAGAAGTCTTACTTGACCCCTGGGAGGAAGGATTGGTACCTTGGATACCCAGTTAGAATGCAGGATACAGCTGTGCTGTGGTCATGAACTTCGTGGGATTGTTGTCTACATTGCAGCTACAGTGAACGGCAAAGCAAGTGCTCTTAATGTTCTACAAGCCAGAGGAATTTTACACACTCTACGCTTTTGCGACGGTAGTGAAACTGCACTTAGGAGTAAGAGAAGATCGCTGACGATGCATTACTCCCGGGTGTCAACAACAGAAACGTGGGGGGAAAGAATAGAAGTACCCAAATTTATACAATTATACAGTAAATATTCTTCACCTTTTTTCTTTCGAAGATCTTTCATGTTCCATAATGGCGATCACTCGAAAGATCACAGCTGAACAGAAGAAAGCAATACCATCGACTACTAACCTTTTGTTTTGTTCATCTCGCTCTCTGCTCTCAGCAGAGCTGGAAAAATTCCACTGAAATTTTTTAATTCCAATTCCAATTCCGGAGCAGAAATTTCAATTCCAAATCCAATTCCAATTCCAGTCGAAACAGATAAATTCAATTCCAATTCCGCAATAAGATTCAATTCCGATAATTGCAAGTCGCGTATAGTGTCTTATGTTAATGTATCCAACGTTTTTTCGTTTCAATCTAACCCATGTGCCCTTATCCTATCCTCGTTGTTCCTGTGTACCGTTCCCTGCGTCGCTCCTATGTGCGTTTTCATGTTAATAGCTCATATTTCTTGTGTACATGTATATATGTAACCGGTCAGACCACGCCATTTTCGTTAAGTAAACGAGATATTCAATATTTTGCGAAAAAAAAGAAAAGAAAGTTAACGGTCAGCAAAGAATCAAACGCTGAGAGAGAGATATGATGCGAATAAATCTATTAATAAATTGACTGACGAAAGAAATTCAGTGTGCGAATAACGTGATTGTTGATGAAAGAAAAAACGACGATAAAAAATGATATCATGAAGTTTGATTAACGGTCTATGTTAAAAAAGCAGATTAAAAATTCCGTGATAAGAACGAAGCGTGGTCGGGTCGAAAGCTAGCGAGCAGAGATTAAAGGAAACTCTTTCAATTTTCAGAGGAAAGTGGTTTTATCGTCAACTCTCAAAAATTTGTATAAATTAGAAACGATGAGAAATTGACACAACAACAACACATACGACATCTTCAGTAGCTGTTAGAAGAACTTCCGTCTCTCGCGGTGTAATTTAACTACAGAAGTAACAGCAGCAACTGCCGGCGAACAACAACACAGCGTATACGGCAACACATCAGCGATTGCTATTAAAGATTGACGGTATAAGTGACACTGATATTTATGATATTATTTTATATATTATTTTAGTGAGTCCGATCGAACTGAAGTGAATTCAACATTAAGAAGTGAACTGTAAGTGTAAAGTTTTTCTTTTATAGTTGCGTATCGTGTCTACATAACTATAGTCTTTAGAATTAATATTGTTAATTGTTGTGATTGTAAGTTGAATGATAGTTCATGTAATTGAATAATTAATTTTTAGAATAATCTGTTGACACTGTCTATATTATGATTTGAACTGACAGGGTTGCTGCCCTTTACTGCAACCTTAATTTTCCTCTTCCCAAACCAATTGTTTTATCGTGTGTACAACAATTAAGTTAATCTCCAATTTTTGTGCTTATCTTCTCAAGAACTAAATTCAACAATTGCTTTATTTTGATTAATTATCTTACTTGATAAATAACTAAATAACAGACTGAGCAAAGATGATTGTCTTTTCATTGTCTGCTTAATCGCTGAAATAACATTGTCCGGGGCTGTGGGCCCATCGAAGTCACAAAAATGTCCTTTATTCAACAATAGAATAAAGCTACCTCTGTCGATCTATCTCTCTCTTACCTCTGCGTCCAGTAAACACAACGGCCGAGTACTGTGATTTCAATTTTTGTGCAAATAGATTTATCACAGGTCTATCGAAAAAGTGGAATTGAGGTTTATCAAGGTCAATTCCAATTCCAGTAGATTTAAATATCGTCGATTCCAATTCCAATTCCGGCGAAAAATGGAATTAATTCCGGATCGGAATTAATTCCAATTCCGACTTTTCCAACTCTGGCTCTCAGTCATTCACGTCAGCCATCAGCAGTGTGACGTAGACAGTCAACCAACAAATGAGCGCAGCGCTCTCACGGAGAAGCAGAAGAGTGAAATGAATGGGGATTCGTTTCGACTATGCAATGCTTGATGATTTGAGAAAAATGTTATTTGGAGAGATTTAAATTTAAATTGCAAAATTTACTGCTGTTTGAAATGTAACCCTTGACAGTATTTACATCAATCTTTCTCTTTTCAAATCAAGTTTCGTCGTCAATACAAAATGAACCCTCGGACGTCGCCAAAAATACTTATTTAGAGGATTTAATTTTTTGATGTAATGCAATACTATAGAATACCGACAATTTAATAAATTGGTTTCAACGATAAATCCCCTATTAGATTTCTCTGGATCATTTTGACGATGGCTTTTGGTTAGCTCATCTTTTTTAAATATATGTATATCTTTCCATTTTCTGCTAATTTGAACCGAAAATCATCTTTTGTCATTCCATCCACATTTTCATTCCCTCTTCTTGCAAAAAAAGTAAACTAATAATGACAAACAAAAGCCAATGAAGTTGTTGTGGCACATTTATATCAAGCCTGCTTGAAATCAATGAAAAGTCTTTTTCATCTACATGTATTTGGCATCTACATGTATTGTGCTCCGTATCGCCATGTCCATCTGCCTTCACTTTTTTCAAAAGACTCGGCTTCGCCTCGTACTACATTTTCTGTGGTAGTGCAGATGTCGTAGCTATATCACTATAATGTAGACTCTGCATGATTTTTTCAGAATACTTCGCTTTCATAACGGGAGAACAAGATGAGGTCGATTTGGACGGTGATGATAAAGGAGCCGCTGAAGTGTTAGATGACGACGAGGAAATGGATGACGAAGCAGAAAAGGATGACGAAGAAGTTTGTGACGACCAAGAAGGAGACGATGCTGGCGGTGTACAGGGTAAAGAAAAAATACAAGTAGCTGAGAAGAAAGGTAAAGAAAACTTCGAAAGGAAAAGGAAAGTACATGATGATGAAATCCCTCTTTTGCCCTTGCGTGACAGACTTGCTAAGAGGAAAGTGAAGCTGACGGATATCAACTCCTAAATCTTTTAAACTGCAAGTATATTGATACTGAGGAATGTATCTATTTTGTTATTTACAGTCATGTACATTATTTCATATTATAAAAAATAATCTAGAGAATAATATTGAAATAGTATCTTCAATGTAGCCTTTCTGATGTTAATACTTGATTAAAGAGAGAATTGTAGTGGTGAATGTCATCCACTTGCTTGAAACTCATGAACATCATATATAGCCAAAGAGATTTAAGTGCGTGTCTACACTGGGAGCCTCTCATGAAAAGGTGATGAGTTCATTTTAATAGTTACTCTGTTCTGTCTATAAAACACATATATCTCAATCTGTTCTATCTGAGCACGCATAAGACAAGAAATATTCAAAACTTGCATTTCATAATTTATAACTTCTCTCTTTACTTTGTCATCACATTTGTAAAACTGCTGTTAATGTATCCGATTTCAAAAAAAATTTTAATAGTTACTCTGTTCTGTCTATAAAACACATATCTCAATCTGTTCTATCTGAGCACGCATAAGACAAGAAATATTCAGAACTTGCTTCCGAAACTTGAAATATTCAGAGTACTTCCGTACTTCTGTAATCATGATTCCAGCACTGAATTATTTTCTTGTATAATTATGTCTATGCCTCAGAATGTTTTGGTTTTAGCAGCATTGAGTCATCCTGCTGTTAATCCTGGGATCATTTCGTAGCATGATGACATTGATCAGCACAGTAAACGTTATCATCTTTACATAACCATTCTCTGATAGATTTTGATATACATCTAATCCATCATTGTTATGGCATAGTCAAAGTCAAATAACGTTAATCTACATGTCACCTTTTATTAAATTTCCATGGGATATGGATCGCTCATTGCAAAGTAAGTGATAAATGTTTTCCATTTCAGGAATTGTTGATATTGATTCACATACCGTACACTTCGGTTATTCAGTCAGTTGTTCTGCAGACAATATTATTGTAGAAGCTTTGAGTATATATCTAAGGATAATGCCGAAATTGGTGCTCTTTCAGAGCGTTCAGTTGGTGAGGAAGATTATTGCTTCTTCAAAGGTTTGGAAAGCTGAGTTGGCGAGAAAAAAGAACCGCAACTCCATTCATCTGTACAGATAATTTTGCCTGTTCCGTTAGTTTTTTAATCTATGATCATCTTGGCTACTCTGCGAAGAATAATTTTCCCAAATTTACAACGTATGTTTTCACAATATCAGACGACCGAGGCGCAAAAGCAGTTAGTTATCACAACTATTGATTGAGGCACATTGGCAACTGCGAGGCGCATTGGCAACTCTGAGGCGCATTGGCAGCTAATATTACCCGTCTGAGGCGCATTGGTATTTGTGAGGCGCATCTGTCGGCTACGGAGAGGCGCATTGGCGGCTAATATAATAATAATAGTAAGCGTGCATTTGTTTCAATGGAAATCGGATACATTAACAGCAGTTTTACAAATGTGATGACAAAGTAAAGAGAGAAGTTATAAATTATGAAATTTAACATTGGACTTAAAAATCAATCTCAAATCTATCAACTTTTTAACAAAAGAGCAGTTGTAAAAGGTGAAACGTACCAACGAGTAACTTCACTATTGTACGTAGAGCAAGCATGAGGGAAAAAGGATCTGCCTCTCTTCACAGTTCTTCGTTTTGGTTAACGGGTATCGTCGTGAACATGACACAACGAGAAGCAGTGAGTGTAGTACATGAGAAGGACACATGATAATATGTGCATACCTTCGAGTTATCTACAAAGACGTGGACGGCGCCGTCATATTGTCGCCTCATGAGACGAAGATGGTCCTCAAAGAGCAGCCGACACCAGAGGAGCTTATACGCAAACTCAATGTAATTGAATTTTTAGATCTAGAATACCAAACTTTTCACAAAATTGCACATGTCACTTTCTCCCATGAATATCGGTTTTCCTCGAGATGTTAAGGTGTGTGTAGCAGAATCATAAAGCTAATCATTACGATTTAAGCACAAGCATTATTGTCAATGATTGTTTATGGGTTTGCATATATTGAATAGTGATCAGAAAATGGCATGTCTGAATTTATTGAAATCTGAAAGTTAGAAGTATGAAGAATTGAAGCAATGTCCTAACGTTAATACCGGCTACAAATATTCGGAAGAGTATCTATGTTAAAAATATCACACTGCATAAAAGTAATTGACATCCTCAGGATAACCATTACTTTTAAAAATGTGTAGTATTTTTTGAATCTCATCATGGAAAATGTTCCAAGTACTCGATATAATATACGCACGATTAATCATACCTAATACTAGGCCAGACTGCCATTGTTTAGGGCAATTCGCTTCAAAATTTAATAAAAGGCCAGTATACGTATCTTTACGAAAAACACTAGTTTCTACAGTATTGGTCATATTTATGTTTACGTCCAAAAATGAAATATTTTTACCTCCAACTTCAGAGGTAAATTCTAAATTCGGGTGATGTTGATTCAAAAATTGTTTAAAGCACTCAACTTTACTAATGTCATCAAAAATACATATGCAGTCATCAACATATCTATAGTAATATATGGGACTACACTCCTCATTATGCCAATTTCGTTCCATTTCAGAGAGGAAAAGATTAGCTAAAGTGGGTGCAAGGGGTGAACCATGGCCGACTAGAATCACGGCCAGGAATAGCGCATACTGGCCTCTCAAAAAGGGGGCCGATCGTCAGTATCTCAGGAATAGTTTTTGTTATCAAATACATCACATTCATACTAACTGTACCACTTTCAATTCATGTCTGTACTATTCGGGAGCCAGACAAGCATCATATGATGAAGTCAAGGTTGCTCGATCACGTGACAGTGCTTTATGCCTACAGCAGAGGACAGCTGCGATGCTGCAGTGTGTGTGCGTTGAGGTGACGCACTGGATGAATCGATAGCATCCCTTACTACAGTGCTATCCTGCGTCCGCTCAGACACTTTTCTTTCATCGCCGAGTCGAGATGTCAAGTTGTTAGGAGCCAACATTGCATTATCATGGGTAAAAAGTGTTGTGTCCCTCGATGTACAAGTGGATATGCATCGTCATCGGAGAAAATAACACAATTCACGTTTCCTAAGGATGAGACCTTACGATCAAAATGGATTGCCGCTATTCGACGACGAGATCTTGAGATCACCAACAATACAACGATATGTGATAAACATTTTGATCCTCATTTAAAGCGTTTTACTCCAAGTGGTCAAATGAAACTTGATTTCAGTCTTAATCCCATACCAACGATCTTCGACTTCGCGCCATCTGTATTATCGTCAGTGCTTCCTCCACGTAAAAAGCCTACGATTCGAGGAATACTACCCGATGAGTTAAATGACTTTAATGAGATTGATCGGCTTATCGAAGTTTCGGATTTATCATTAGATGCAGCCCCTCCAGGATGGAATATTCATTCGAAGGAAGATGCTGTATGGTTGTACATACTTAAAGATGATCTTCCTCAAGTGGCTGCTGCTGAAGTTATACATACAGATTTGTCTGTTTCTCTTTATATTGATAACGCTCCGGTAGTTTATCCTTCATGGCTACGATCTCTGAAAAACTGCAAATTGACGAGGAAATCTCAAGTAAATGCCTTATGTGTTTATTGCAAAAACTTGTATGAGAAGGCAATTGGCTTGTCTGTGGATAGCGTTGAAGATAATCCAACAAAAACTTACCCGGTTTTGACAGAACTTATGAACCTACGTTTCAGGGCTGAGACACATTACCATATCCAGCTTGTGTTATGCGTCTTGCGTTGCTGATAAATTATACATCTTCAAGTGCTTATCGTTTATTACTGGAACATCTTCCTTTGCCACAAACTCGTACATTGCGAAAATTAACATCGGGGAATATTGATAATTATACTTATTTGGAGAAACTGATCGAGCGTGAAACGATGTCGCCTGATTGCAATCTCGCATTGGATGAAATGTATTTACAACAGGAATGTCCATATGATGGCAATGTGATGACTGGTGAAGATCAAGGTGGATCATGTTTTAAAACTGTTTTATGTTTTATGATTATTCCTATAAAGTATGGACCCACGGTTCTTATAAACGCAACTCCGTGTGTTCGCGTTGAGCACACACATTTCTATGACGTGCTCATTAAAATCCTGAATCGTTTGACTGGTATTTCTGGTATCCACATTCGTTCTATATGTTCGGATAATAACCGTGTGAACATCAGCTTATTCCGTCGTCTTTATCAGTCTTATCCGTTTGATGATAGGAATTATCTGATCAGTTACAATGGCTTTCTTATTTACCTCATATTTGACGTTGTTCATCTGCTGAAAACTATACGAAATAACTGGAAGAAACTATGCGGATTTTCAGTTCCATGTTTCGAATTTGCTTTACGACGCAGACAGTAAAATGTCAGGAAATTTGAGACAAGCTCCCGAACTATCATTCGCAGCTTTACATCCTGATAACAACAAACAGTCTGTTTCTTTGGCTCTATCTATTTTCAGTCCGAAAAATGTTGCTGCATTGAAATCAATTTTTCCAAATCATCCTTGTGTCGCAGCTACTTCATCATTCCTGACTTTGATAAACGTTTGGTTTAATATACTCAACGCTAAGTCAACATATAATCCTTTACGAATTGCATCAGGTGTGAAGATGGATGATGGCAAAATTGAGTTTTTGCGTGCATTTGCGGACTGGATTCAACGATGGCAAGTGCTGCAAACGCCAGGATTAAGTAAACAAAATTTTGAAGCAGTTATATTTTCCACATTGAGCATCTTAGATTTGTGCGACGAACTACTATCTTCTGATTTCAACTATGTTTTAACCAGAAACTTACAAAGTGATCCACTAGAACGGCATTTTTCTAGATACCGACAAATGTCCGGTGGTAGATTTCTAGTTGGATTGTACAAAATTCTCAAGTCTGAAAAAATTATTAAGATACTCACTTTATTCAAGTACTGTGAATTCGTTGATTTAGAAAAAGTGAAGACTAATCATTCCGTGAGAGAAAGTGATGTACAAGATATTGTTGCCAGCATTGATCCTGAACTAATTCCACCTCTTGACAACTACTAGGAGAATAGTTTTAAATCTCATTTCGTGTCCAAATCCCTTTGAAAATTGTGACGATCATATTGATACTGCAATCAATATTTTGATGAATGTGAGCATAAATATCTTTTTCAATAGTTCACAGAAGAAATGTAAAGACAATATACGCAAAGACACTGTGAAGGAGTTTAAACGAAGACAAAGAAGAAAGAGTCAATGAGAATTGTCTTTTTGAATTTATTACCTCAAATAGTATATAGACCAAGTCATCTAGATTAAAAAGTTAACTTTATGATTTATATAGTATGGATATAATGAGGAGCACGCAGTCTTGAAGCATAACACAAGTAAAAAATTGAATGAGAATATGTGCAGCGTGACTAGCATGCAAATTAAAATGTAGAGTAACATGTAATTTGGCTGTAAACTACCAAAATATAGGACTAAGCAACACCTACATACTCACACAATCGGGAAAGGAGCATTATCGGCTTTTAAACGCGATATAATAAAGATTTTGTGGTAATTTGTAGGTATAAAAGATGGAGTAATCATATAGCATCATTATCTCATGACATAGAAGAAATGTACGTAGTCTAAATCAAATCTGACAATATCGCATAATGGCCCCCTTTTTAGGAGGCCGGTATGCGCTATTCCTGGCCGTGATTCTAGTCGGCCATGGGTGAACCCATGCTAACACCATCAACCTGTTTGAATATTTTATTATCAAAAAGGAAATGTCCTTGAGTAGCAAATTTACATAGTTTTATAAAGACATCTTTACCGTATTTAGGTTTATTGGAAGAGTTTTCTCTATAAACTAAATCCGCTGCCATCTGAATAGTTTCATCGACTGGAATATTTGTAAATAGAGAAACTACATCAAAGCTCACTAAAATATTTTTATCATTAAACAGATTCCTATGTTCATTAATATTATTAATTAAGTGCTGTGTCGACTTCAGCATATATGTATCGTCAATTTGTTTTTTAATAATGCTATCTAGATACCTTGCTAAATTATAACTAACAGAGCCAATCGTACTTATAATCGGTCGCATCGGCTTATTAACTTTGTGAACTTTAACAGTACCATACATCCTTCCGGGCTCGCTACCCGACGGCATAATGTACTTATATGTATTATCACTCACATACCGCTTCACATATTTACATAAATATATGTAAACTCGGCTTTCTTCGGTAACGGTTGGATGTTTGGTTATATCATCCTGAGCTGGTACCATCACAAATTTACTATTATCATTCAAGATATCATCATACATCTTTGAGTTATAATCTTCAGTGTTAACAATGGCCAGACCACTACCTTTGTCATACGAGCATATACGTATGTCTTTACGCTTAGCCAGTTTACTTAGAATTTCGTGTATTCTTTTATTTTTCTGTTCATTACAAACTTTTTTACCATCTTTAATAAAATTAGTGACTAAGTTCTGTATTTCTTGTTTAATAGTTGGGGTCAAATCAAATTGATCATTATTTTTCATGTTTACAACTATTGATTTTTCCACTTCGTATTTTAGTTTATCACTATCTAGATTCTTAGGGATAATGCTATGCTTCAAACCATACCTTAAGAGCTCGTTCTCCTCTAAGGTTAGTTGATAATTACTAAGGTTGACTATGGCATCCGGTACACTCGTTCGATTCGAGAACCAAAGTCTTTTAAGTTTATCATTCTGCCTAACTTCAACAGTTTTGATTTTATTTTTTGTATATTATATCGAGTACTTGGAACATTTTCCATGATGAGATTCAAAAAATACTACACATTTTTAAAAGTAATGGTTATCCTGAGAATTTCGTTCTCAATTTGATTAAACGTTTTGTGAGTAGCAAAATGAATGAAAATAGTAATCGGAGTGGTTCTAATTGACATCCAAATTTCTCGTTTACATGCAGAACAAAGTGAATTTTGCTGTAGGAGTGCGTCACCTTGCACACCACTTCACCATTCTCTTCGACACGGATTTAAAAAAAATTGTCTCTTTTCTTCTAAAAAAAAAAATTTTTTCTTCTAAAAATTTTGAGGCAGGTGAATAATGTCCATTCCACAGACTTCTCAATTTCGAGTTAGTTTTAAATTTGTTAGTCATTTCAGGAGAATAAGTTGAAAAAAGTTGATTAATTTTCGTAGATTCCTATACATGGACTGTCGTGGATCTGGTCATGGAAGGATGGTACGTGTTATAGATCTTTGGGATAGTAAGGTAGATGTGCTAAGTAACTATAAAAGCTTTCGTCCTTGTATTCATACACAGTACTTGTTGATTGTTTGCCTTTGGTGAGACATTGTCCGTGAATTTGACATTCTTGGGTATTTTGAACATTTTAAGTATTTTTCATCAAGTGCTTTGGCTATCTATCATGAGCATCAATTCCTTTTGAGTCATGCCTTGGTGGGGGGAGGGGGTGGACGGATAATTAATGAAATATGTGAGTTGCATTAGAAAATGGATCCTTTCCTTCCGAATGACACAATGGCGGAGAGGCTGCCAACTTTTGAAATAACCGGGAGGGGCATCTATTTGCGATCCTTGTCATAACTTACAAAGTCTACTTGAATAGCCTTCTTGAATAGAACTTTAAACACGCTCTCACCGCTAGGACTTATTGACAAATTGCAGGGAGGCTTTTGCGTTTCTAAAGGCAATGTGAACAAAGACTGCTATTTTAATAGTTCCATACCGAGCAGTAGCGGATTCAGAGGTGGGGTCCTGAGGGTCCGGACCCCACCGTTTGGTATGTACTGGCGCCTTGTTTTTTTATATTATGTGTTTATGGCTAAGAAAGATTATAAGTGCCTTGAAATTCCCCACTTGGACATTCTGGCGTTTCTAGCGCCCCAGTTACTGTTTAATCCACCCTCTCTAGGGCGCCCCAGTTTCTGTTCCAGCGTTACAGTTCTGTTTGCGTTACAGTAGAGAACGAACTTACTATGCTCAGCAGTTCAGATTGAATAAAGTTGACGTGAACGGAAAGCGATTTTCATTTCTGTGAGCGTGAAGATCGTGGCGTCGTGTACAGCAGCCGTCGAAATTATATGTGCTAATCTATAAAACATTTTGACTTAATCGCACCCTCAGTGTCATTTTCGTCGAAATTCTGGGACAGTTGCCATAAAGTGCTGATCATTCACTTGCTATCGCCTTGGTCAGTGTGTATTTTTGAAGCAGATCTATGAAGTTACAGCAACGGCAAATAACTTGAACGATATATTTCTTGAACTATATTTCTACGTTACCATTCCAATTTATACCTGTAAGAAGCTTATAAAAGAATTGAGAGCTTCGGAAGAAACTACATTTTGAGCAACTTTAAACATCCAGGACCTTTATACGTTTGTTCAGACGATTAAAATGTAACCATGGAATAGCTGCCAAGCCTATTCAACGTAGACTTACAACGGGTAAAAGTAAGCCTATAGGCCTACGTGGCATGCCGTGCTATGAAAAATAAGTGTGTTGATACAGCTGTGTTACTATTACGGCTAAGAGTTTTACATATACATGTATATTTAAAAATTGTCGTGTAAAAATGGCCACAATTGTATAGATTTTTATGTCAAATTCATCTCTTGATAAATGGCGCAATAGATGTTAAAATATATTTTAGTCATTGATTTCTCAAGATCTTAAAAGTTAAGATGTGAATGTAAGCTACATATGCGTACACGCTGACGTACATATGCGTGAAAACGGTCAATTTTATGCTATAGTCTCTATAATCGTGTTACCCTTCATTGTATCAGCATTCTATGCGCAAGTTTTGTGAAATAGAAGACTTTTTTTATAATGTTTATGTTTTTTCTTTATCAATGTACCAACTCATACAGTATTTCAACTACGTCAAGAAACAAAACGACGTAATTAAGCATTAGTTTTACTGTACATGTACAGTGCTGTCAATAAAAACCGGGCCACTTTAATTTTAATTATCTAATCATTATTATTGATTAATTAGGCTAGCATATAGTGTAAATATGCACAGAAGAGTTGCTAAATGAATTTTTATTAATCAGATTATTCTATTGAGCCAAGTTGAGTCAGATTGCGAGATTAGTGCTAATTATACCACACTCGAACGCTGGCCCCGAGCGTGTATTTAGTATAGTGCGCGTGAACCGGAACGACCAGCGCATTATTTCACAAATATCGTATAAATAATTGTTATTTAATTTACTATGTGCATCAGAATATCCGTTCGTTTTTCTGTTTACAAGATGTTGAAAGAATGCAACTGAAATGTTTTTTTTAAATTTTAGATGCCTCCCAAGAAGCGGAAGTTAAGTGGTCACGAGAAAAGAAATGCAAAGACGAGAAAACTGCTTGCTGAGAGTGCTAAAATCTGTGGAAAGTTGGACCACTTTTTTAGCACTTCTGCGTCTACAGTCGACACCTCTGCGCCTCCAGTCGACACCTGTGCGTCTCCAGTCGGCACTTCTGTGGATCCTGAAAACTTGTGTCCTCCATTTGATGTTGGAGACATAGTATGCCAGTGAATTTGTTGAGGAATCATTTTGTTCCAGACTCATCAACACCCTTGCTAACTCAGTCTGTTTGCAAAGGCAAGGACAAACAGAACAAAGTACTGAAGTTCCAAATATCCTGGTGTAAGCACTATCCATGGTTAGTCTACAGTAAGAGTGCTGCTGGAGGTCTGTGCAAATATTGTGTCCTTTTTCCTCCAACTAATCCCAGAGTCGACGTGAAAGCTGCAGCTTTTGTTACACGTCCCTTCATACAATTGTCGAAGGCCATGGGAAAAAATGGGCACTTAGAGAATCATAGCATGCTCCAATACCATAAGGATGCCATGAGTAAAGGTGCTGCTTGCGTGAGAGGAATCACCAATCCCACAGAGACAATACCATATCTGATTTCAGAGACGAAGAAGCAACTTTACGACAGAAACTTCCATGCGCTTGGGTGCATCGTACGATCAATTATTCTGTGTGGAAAGCAGAATCTTCCTCTAAGAGGTCATCGCGATGACGCCTCCAGCACCTCTTCGAACAAAGGCAATTTTCTTGCAATATTGGATCTGATCTCCGAGTACGATGAGAAGCTCAAGCAACATCTCCAAGAAGCTGCCAGAAATGCAACTGGGACGTCGAAAACTGTACAGAACGAGATAATCAGTGTGATCGCTGATTACCTGCGAGAGAAGGTGACTGCTCCTCTAAGACATGAAGATGCGGTCTTCACCATAATCGCCGACGAGGTTACGGATAAATATGCTAACCAGGAGATCCTCAGTGTTTGCTTGCGATTCGTTGATTCAGAAAGTGATCCATCATCGCCAACAATTAAAGAGGTCTTCGTAGACTTCGTTTACCTTTAACGCACCACTGGTGAGAAGGTGTCTCAGGCGATCAAGAAGTGCTTAGCACAACATGGCATCGACATCAAGAAGGCCCGAGGACAAGCCTACGATGGAGGAAGCAACATGTCAGGAAAAGTGAAGGGGCTCAAGCACTCATAAAGCAAACCGTTCCTCAAGCTTTGTACGTGCACTGCAGCAGCCATTTGCTAAATCTCGCTATAATGAAATCATGTAGTCTACCAGCAATCCGCAACATGGTCGACCTTCTAAATTCGATCTTCCTCTTCTTCGACCTGTCCCCTAAGCGTCAGCGTTTGCTTGAGCGTGTCATAAGAATCCACGGAACGGGGAAAGTGAATAAACTGAAAGGACTCTGCAAGACACGATGGGTGGAGCGACACACGTGCTTTGAAACATTCGCCGAAATGCATCGAGTGATCGTCATTTCACTGGAGGCACTACTCTACCCAAATGAGTATTGTGACGTTTACACGTTGCCCAACAGCGAGGAAATGGATGAAGGGAATGGCATTGACGAAGTTGAGGAGGAATGGGCCTGGGATCAAGATGCACGTACTCGAGGGCAGGGCCTTCTCGCATCCATGAAGTCTACAGAAATTATGGTAACATTATGTATCACCAAGAACGTTATCCATTTTCTTAAAAGCATTGCGTCGAAGTTGCAGAAGCGAGATATGGATATTTACCAGGGGTACATGATGATCGATGGCACTATCAGCCAGTTAAGAAATTTCAGAATTGAAATTGATGTTGAGTTTGCTGATTGGTACAGTGAAGCTGAAGATCTGGCGAAGACCTTAAGTGTGGAGCTAAACATGCCTCGGCTTGCCGGCCGACAGATTAACCGTGCAAATCCACCCAGCAATTCGCCTGAAGATTACTTTAAGAAGTCGGTGGCCATTCCATTTCTTGATCACTTTATAATGGAAATGGAGACCAGGTTTGGAGATCGTGTTCATTCATCACTCTTGAAACTCCTCCGAAATAATATCGTACTTGAAGAGAATCTATATGAACTGCGTCAAACGCTGTTGTTTTGGGAAAGTAATCTGCCTACACCAACTGCGCTCTTTTCCGAATTGAAAAATTGGTTGTCTAGGTGGCAAAATGACCCAAGTAAACCAGAAAATCTTCTAGCTGCACTCCATGCTACTGATGGTGATCAGTTCGCGAAAATCAGGAAATTGTTAATCATCGGATGCACGCTACCAATTGGCAGTGCTGAAGCAGAACGATCCTTCAGTGCTCTACGAAGGACCAAGACATTCCTTCGCAGTACGATGTCACAGAGGCTGTCGGGTTTGGTCTTGCTGCACATTCACCACGACATTACCGTAAATGTTGCGGATATATGCAAAACATACGTGCAGAGGCATCTCAGGAGAATGTTTGAGACGTTCATTACTCGAATGTGATTGCCTTGTTGTGGCAACGGTGAATCGATGTGCAAATTTTATGTACTCATATTTTCATATTCAAAAATGTATTCTTATTCGTATCTAAAACTTTGTAATATATTTTATAAAAAAACTGACACTATGTGTTTTATTTTTAGATTATTGATAGAGAATCAATGTGTCCCATATTTTGAATAATTAAGCTGTTATTATTTACTCAAAAGTAGGCCTACGAAACAGAGAGCTTCTCCTTACTCTCTGGTACGAAAGGTTTATTAGAAATATGTGAATACGAAAATTCTAAATTTGCGAAAACTAAATTACGAAAATATCAAATACAAAATAAAAATTACGGAACAATAAATACGAAAATTTACCACAAACCTTTTTAAATCTGTCACCTTGTTTAAGTGATGTGTTCATTATAGCAAAGTCTTGCCTCGCGATACTGGCCGATGCACCTCTATGGATATATGTGTGCGCCCCCCCCCGATGTTTGGACCCCTCCCTTTCGAAAATTCTGGATCCGCCCCTGCCGAGACGTGAGCGAAGTCACGGCAACAGGAAGCGTAAGTCCAAAACGCTTCATCAAAATGACAGGATATTGCTTATTGAAGACTTATTGTTTATTCATTAAGAAGCAGTTTCATTCATTATACAAGAAATTAAAAGCAATTAAAAATTCGTTATTGAGGGAATTGCGTAACGAAATTAGCACTGAAACAAGTGATTTTTACAACAAGTGATGTTAACAGCGGATATATGAAATACAAGATGATCAGACCCGTACTTCTATATGGCTCAGAATGTTGAACGATGACTTTCGAAGAAGGAGCAACTTTTGGAAAGGACAGAAATGAGAATGCTAAGAAGAATCAAAGCAGTGACTCTAAACGACAGAGTGAGAGGCGAAGTGATAAGGAGCTTGGAGTGACCCCTACTGTGGAGAGTGAGAGAGATCCGAATGAGATGGTACGGACACGGAGAAGACCGACAAAGTAAGGGTGACCATGTAGCAAGTGGTGCAGGGAAAAAGACAAAGGGGGCGACCGACGAAATGATGGATGGGCTGCATGCAGAAGGATTTGAAGACACTACGAGTGGACCCGGTGGACGCTCTAGACAAGAACTTCTGGCGCGCAAGGATTCGGGCCGCCAACAGGGTGCGAAGTAAGGGGAGGCTGGGGGGAATCCGTCCCTACCAGTGATCATCTGAATCCTCACCAGTACACAAGTTTGATTAGTCCTGGGGGGATCCCAGATTGTCCCTCCCAGTGATGTGTCTGTCAGAATGCATGTCTACTTTTTCTGTCTCTCAGAGTGGCTTTAGCCGATTCCACTTGACGGCTATCTTCAATACTGCAGCGCAATACCCCGTCCACTGCGTGGGCAGCAGTTAGTGCATGTGTCTTGACCGAACTCTGTTTTTTCATCATCATTCGTCGCTTCTCCACGAGTTTTTCCTGCAATTTCGTCCGTCGCATCGATCATTGTCATCAACCAACTTCGATTTGGATCGTGCTTTAGGTAAGCTTTCAAATATTTTCTAAGGGATACTTATAACTAGGGTTGCCAACGTCCGGTATTTTAGGATCCTGTCCGGTATGCGCCACGGTGTCCGGTTTGTCCGGTATTTTGGGGATGACCAAGGAGTGCGGAACAGGGGACCCCGGTTAATAGCGCTTCATTGGAATCAGGGATTGGCTCAAATTGACAGTAAGTTGGCAACGCAAGAACCTAATCTTGTTTTACTGGTAGAATCGGTGCAGCAGCCGATTGAAGCAGTTTGGAACTGACACACCGTCAACACAACACACACAGATGTTTATACCTTTTCCCTTTTCTGCTGTCACAAACTGCAAAACAGTTGGCACGCGTGTAAAGCGTCTGTTCAGATCGGCACGGCGTCGTTAGGGAAGATTTGACGTCATCACGAGTGGATTCGGTTGAACTGAGCTAAGAATAGAAATTGCAAAGTCGCTGGCACGAACTGCTAAACAGTTGTCACAACTCGTTTCGCAACTATATTCGCATATATATTATGACTATATTCTTAATCTGTTTAAGAAAATGAAGAACCGCAGACTGTTATGATTGCATCTACATAACAAATTGAAAAAAAGGAATATAAAGTGAGTAACTGAAAGTATTCGTTTTTGATTTGCAATGTAGCGTTTTGGAAATACAGTGATATTTTATTCTCCTTGAAATTCCATTATCATGTGCTGTGAATCATGCATCTAAATTCAACTCCACTCCTAAATTTGGAAAAAGATATTTTTTTATCGTCTAAGTGAAAATCACACATTTGTCGTCTACAAAATCTTTCAATGTCCATGTAATTTTTCTATAGTGCGAAGTCCATTCTTTAGGAATGCGACATATGGGCCTACCAGGATTTTCAAAAAACATAGTGTACACATATTGGCACAATTCATTTCAACTAACCCGCAAAGAAAAATTGTGTAACAATGATTGTGGCTTGGACATCTGAAAATAGATGACGTCGACGCCTTGAAAAATTGTAAATTGCAAAAATAGTAAGCTTCAGTTAGATAACACTGTCTTTCGAAATAGGCCTAATTTCAGAGACCAGATTTGAGAGCAGCAATTTCTTAGTAGGGGGCCTACTAATCACTGCAAAATTCACTGACGAGACGAGGATTGTGTATGCCCCCCATTACAAAATCTCTAGCTACGTGCCTGTCCGACAGGCAGCATCTCATCAATGCTTATGAAAATGGCGAGACTTTATAGAATTAGCACGGGAAATTGGGGTGAATCGCAGATCTGCCAACCGCATAGTTAACACTTTCTGTAGAGAGAGAGGCGCGTTGAATCTTTGCCTCATAGTGGCGGTCGTAAAAAATACTGACCGCGGAGATGATAGAATGTCTGGTGGCATTCATTCAAGAAAAGCCGACAGCGACTTTGATGGAGATGAGAGGGAAACTCCTTGATGCCTTTCCATCCCTACCAGCTTAACTTAGCTTAACCACGATCTCCCGTGCCCTCGACGGTTCTCTCATAACCCTGAAGCTTTTAAGATCAGTACCGACGCAATGGAATAATGCTGAGGTCAAGCAAGAGAGAGCCGATTTCGTGTCGTGGTTTCTGCGCGACGGAATGAGCCGAGATTTGGTGTACATCGACGAATGCGGTTTTTATGTGTGGACGGCGAGAGCACAAGAACGCTCAACGCGTGGAACCAGGGCAGTCAGAATTGTCGAAGGCAACAGAGGCAAGAACTTGACTGTATGTCTTGCAGTTTCTCCGCGATTCGGTCTCGTGCACTTCGCATTCATCGATGGTGGGATGACTCCTGATTCTTTCTCCGACTTTTTTAAGTGAAGTTGAAGCTCTCCTGTATATGGAGAACCTCTTCATCATCTACGACAATGCTCCGTCCCACAGGAATCCGCCAGCTCCTATCAGTGAAAATCACGAACTCCATCCACTTCCACGATACAGTCCCTTTTTGAACATGACAGAGAGAGCAATATCATGTCTCAGGAGTGATGCCAAAAGGCGACTATCTGATCCAAGTACAACTTCAGTGATCATTCCGCCGCCCACGCTGACGGTTTAACTTTACAACAGCATCGCTTGAACATTTTTACGACGACATGTTGAGGATGCTATGTCCTCAGTAACGGCTGTTAAATGTTTTCAGTGGCAAAACAGATCCATTTCATATACTCAGCGTTGCCTGGACATGGATGATATCTTTGATTGATTTATCTGAAATAAAGTGAGTCAGCTGGATTTGTTTTTTTTCATCATACACTTGATGGGGATATTTTCAGCTTACCGCATGTGAATAGAGTAGACAGACCTAGGTCTCTGGTAGAGTAGCTACTTTAAAAATAGATCAGTCAGTGGGAATTGCCACAGCGCACGATTGGGGAAACACAGCGCAATGATCACGTGATGAACTCAATGAACTGATCATGGAACTGATAGTGAATGATACGACTTTATCTTACTTTCCCAGAATGACTGACTGACGTCACTCAACTTCTGCTTAACTAACGAACCAATACTTCACTCATGTCCGACTCGTACTGCTTAGCTTATTGTTCTCTTGAAAATGACGCATCTCAAGTATCCAATCACCTATCTTGATTTGTCGAATAGCGAATTCGCATTCGACATTTTTGTGAACTATTGACTATCGTCGAGACGTTGTGCTCCTATCTTACGCCGATAACTTTGATACAGTATTTTCTGGTTAATTCGCCACCTGCTTAATTCGCCATTTCGCTTAATTCGTCATATCTTGTATTCCCCAAATAAAATCTATATATTGCACATTGTAAAAGATACGGATAATTCGTACCCTATAATTCGTAATTCGCCACTTTTCCGTCTCCCACGCGCACATTTCCATACAATATTGTATGCTTAATTCGTCAAGCAACTGACAGTTAATACAGACGCGCGGATAACGGTAGAATTGTATGAAAGCGCCTTCAGTAAGTGTCAATAATTATTGGGTGTGTCAACGCGCGCGCGTAAACTCCTACCATTTGTTAACAATGGAGTTGCTTCTCCTTATCATTCATTCCTCTACGCTTCATATAGCTGAATCATTTTGCTTGTTATGCTATGGATTTCACGTCAGCAATCATGAAGAGAACATCGTATACTTCAAATTCGCTCGAGGTCAAATACAAAGCCATCAAAAAAGCTGATACTCATTCTAAGAAAGATGTCGCTGCCGAATTCAACATCCCTCGAAGCACTCTCAACAGCTGGCTGAAAGATCGGGAAAATATTTTTAATGCTTACCACAACTCTAGTTTCAATACGGACAGAAAACGACTTCGTCTATCAAACTTTGACGAACTGGACAAATGTTTACTCATTTGGTTCAAGCAACTACGTTCGAAAAATATCCCTATTTCTGCGTCAATCCTCATTGAAAAAGCCAACAAATTTGCAGCATCGCTTAAACTCAATGATTTTAAATGCTCCGCTAGCTGGATTGAACGCTTCAAAGGTCGTCACAATATTGTACTGAAGACAAATTCGGGAGAAGCCAATTCCTGCCCCTCACAACTAATCGACGATTTTAAAGCAACAGTACTGCCAACACTCCTTGAAGATTATGCCCCGAAAGACATATACAACGCCGATGAAACCGGTTTGTTTTGGCAAATGTTACCAAACAAGACTCTCGATTTCAAGGGAACAAACAACAAGGGCATCAAGCAAAATAAAGCCAGGATCACGATACTAGTCTGCGCAAATATGGATGGCTCGGACAAGCGCCCCTTGCTTACAATCGGCAAATCCAAAGCTCCACGTTGTTTTAAAGGGATAAAAAAACTACCAACTGTCTACTTAAACAACAAGAAGGCGTGGATGGTCAGTGATATTTTCGAGCGCTTCGTGAAAGAATTTGATAAGGAGATGACCAAGAAGAATCGCAAAGTGGCCCTTTTCGTGGATAATTGCACTGCCCATCCCCACATTGACAATCTTCAATCGGTACGTCTTGTTTTCCTACCGCCCAACACAACGGCGAAACTTCAGCCAATGGATGCAGGCGTCATCAAATCGTTCAAGGCTCACTTCAAACGATTGATGATGACACACCTCATCTCAGCGGTAGATGCCGATACACAATTTAACCCAAACCTCTTGTTGGCTTTACGCCTGTGCAAGGAAGCATGGTCATTCGTCACTGCAGCCACAATCAACAACTGCTACAGACACTGCGGATTCGGTGAAGTCGTGGCGGTTGAGCAATTAGATGACGCTGGTTCTTCGCAATGTAGAGTCACTTTTGACAAACTGAGCAGCATGATCTCTCTACAGACTGATTCGATGCCTATCTAAACTACGATGACGACATCCCAACTCACGCTGATATGGATGAAGAAGATATCATCGAGCATGTTACCGGTGGTGCAGAGGAAGAGACTGCTGACACAGAATTGGAAGACGAGGGACAGGTGAAGGAGGTAAGTCACAGAGAGGCTTATGAGGCCATTGAATTACTAAATTTATACATCGCTCAAAATTCAATCGATATCGATTTGAACAATCTTTCCAGAGCTGTTTTTGAGCGTTCTGTAAATACCAAAGTTCAAAAAAAAGTTGACGATTACTTTTCCAAATTGTAAAGAGTGATGTACTCAGACATTTTTGCTATCAATATTTTACATGTACTTCTCTTGTATATTATTGTGTTTTGCTTGCCTTATTAGACCTTGACTGGAAATGCCACTTGTTTTATTTTGCTGAGAGGATGGGAGGTGTGGTCGGGTAGGGAATACTTGATACTATGAGACTACATGTAAATACTGTTAATTCGCCACTTTTACTTTACCCCGAGGGGTGACGAATTATCCGGAAAATACTGTAATTCAAAAAGGCTATGAATCTTTAATCCTTATAAATGACGTTGACAATAATTTCGCGACCTACAGTATAAATTATTCTTAGACAGAATAGCTTAATATTCTTCATATCATGGCAACACAGATTATTACAAGAAGATTGAGCAAAGCCTATTCAGCTGATGTCTGAACTACTGTAGTCTACATGTACATCATTATATGAGCATGGAGTCTAATTTTAAAGTGTAGTACAGTGTTAATAAACGAATAAGCCCTTATACCTACATCAAATACACTGTTAAATACGAAGTTACGAACTAGTACCCCAGTTCCAATTTGTGTACAACTATATTATAATATTTGGTGCGAGCATCAACTTTACAAAATGTATGGTTTTTATTTCAGCTTTGATTCTATAGGCTAACCTCGAGATTGAGGTGAATAACAGGGAATGGCCCCCCTGACGGGAGCCCCAAACCTATGCTCAAATTTACAAAATGTAGATGGTTTTTATTTATTTTTTACAAGGTTGCTGCATGCAAAGTATGTTCACAATTACGTTTTTTAGAAATCGAGTTGTCATGAGAATATAGCAAACTAGCTAAAAATTGGATTTTTGTCGAGTTCGCGGACTTCGGTTCGATTCCTTGGTCGTGCGAGTGCCGTCGGGTAATCAAGGGTTATTGCTGTCATTTATTGACTTAATAATTGTCATTCTCTTCAGATATGTAATGTACATGTGTGCAACTGTACATGTACATGGCCATTTTTAACAGGTCTACGAGATTTGTTTTATTCTTTGCAGATATGAAGCGACAATCCACGCTATTCGGATATCTCAAGGGCAATGAATCAAAGCAACAGCGAGTTGAATCCACCGATGAGTCTACAGATGCACCCGAAGAACAAGTATTACCATCTCAGCAACCGAGTACTGCATGCAGCCCTACATGTATGGCCGGTACATCTACGAGTATTGCAGAGTCACAAGATGAAGATCCTTTAACTTCCGGTCTGACCGCAGCTCTTTTTAAGACCTGGAAAGAGCAAAATCCCTGGTTGATAGCTAAGAACAAGAGTCTATTCTGTAGCTCATGCCAGGAAATTGGAATGATACCGATAAAGGATGTGGCTAGCAGTTTGCGTATTGAAAAGCAATGGGTCAAAATAGGCGTCCAGGGTTGTGGAGTCGTGGGAACGCAAAGGAAGAAGTTGTCAGAGAAGGTGGCATCTCATGCAAAGTCGAAGTCGCACACTGCTGTAATTTCTGCATTGAAGGAGCGGGCTGAGAACAATCGGACTTCAGCTCTTCAGGAACAAAGTCGAAGAGCAGAGGAACATGCAGAAGCTCAAGAGAAGGCGACTATTCGAGTGTTTCGGACGTCATACCTAGCGGCTCAAGAAGATCGTTCTTTCCGGAAACATCCCAAACTGATCGAGCTTCAGTAACTGAATGGACTAGACATGGGAACGCTTCTGTTTTCTGATCATGCTTCCTGTGATGCTATCAGCTTCATGGCAGAGGAAATGAAGAAGGAGCTCACAACATTCATTCGCAGTCCAAACTGCTCGAGGTTTTCAGTCATCATCGACGAATCGACAACAGTGAGCAACAGATCAGTTCTTATCATTTACATACGATTATTAGTCCATCAAGAAGTCGAAACCTGCTATTGGGAAACCTGCGAGCTGACCGACGGTCAATCAGGACAGAGCGTTGCAAAAGCTCTTTTCGATTCACTGGTTCCCTGTCTTGGTTTAGATACCCTTCAGAATAAGCTCACAGGCGTTGGAGCAGACGGGGCCTCAGTCATGCTTGGTGCTAAAGGTGGTGGGTGCAGTGAAGATATTCTCTGACCTCATTGTTGTAACAGACCTACCAGCATTTCACTGTGTGGCACATCGACTTGAATTAACCGTGCACTCGGCTGTTAAAAGTGTTACTCAATGTAATCATTTCTCAATCTTCCTGGACAAGCTAAGTTCTACCTTCACACGCTCCGCCAAGAATCTGCGTCTCCTGGAAAATGTTGCACTGAGTCTGGGCTGCATCCTCAAGAAAGTTGGAAAAGTGTTTGACGTTCGATGGTGTTTTTCATCATTTGCTGCAGTCGATAGTTTGTGGAACAATTATTCAGCTCTTCACACGCTGTTCTGCAACTCGGATGATACAAAGTTATCCCGATTGAGAAATCATATCGATCGACATCAATTCGTAAAACAAATGTGTGTTATAAGGGATTGTCTTCGTGAGCTGAAAGCACTCAGCTTGAAAGTAAGTTCCGATTCTACGGTGTTGTGACTACGCTTTCCCTAGCAATTGCATCAATGATTCAATCACACCTTTATTTGGTCACATCTTTACACCTTTAACCCTCATCGGCCCACCAGTCTGCATACGTAGACATCGCTTGTAGTAAGTTATGTATAATTGCAAATATGTTAACTGCGGGATTTTCCTTTCATTTTTATGAGCAAATATGTTTACTTTATTAGATGAGAAGCTCTTGAATCTCCATGTTTAAAAGTTTGAATTTAAACGTTACTTATACTTAATCAGCCCGGCAGTCTACATAGGTAGACACTAAAATTATTATGCTCCGTGTGTTTTGCCGGTTGCCGTAATCGGCATCGACCACTCGCAGTCACGTGTGTTTTATGATTTTATCTATCGTCATGTCCTGCTTTCTGAAATTCCTGCTTCCTCCCAAATGTTACATAATACGGTCGCTTTGTCTGCCACTGTGACTACATCATAATGTCATCAACATGTTGTAGTATGGATAAAGATACACAAAACAAGTCGCCTTCTACAATGTTATGTCCTGATCGAGAGATAGAGGGAAAACGCGGCCACGCTGTCAACCAAGAACTGTGTATGGGCAACGCACAGTCTGATAAACGATTGTCAGACAATGCGCAGGAACAAACAATAGCGCTAAAATCCAATAGCACGTTAGCGATGCTATGAATGTTAGCATCCGATGTCAATAAGTGTAGTCACAACATACAACTCCGTGATGCCTCGAAGTGTACGTCGACTCTGCGCAGAAGATGTTCTGCATAGACTAAACACACAGTATCCCGACGATGATAGCTCAAGTGACACCGACAATTCGAGTCAGAACTCTGACATAGAGAGCGAGCCTAGTGACATCGGTGGACAAACGCATGAATCTATGGCTGGAGAACTTGAGTTATACGACGATATAAGCGACGACGAATTTTTTGAGAACGTTTCCGGAGATTCGGATACTTCTGAAGTTCACATGACTGATGAAGATGCTGACAATTTTTATGTATCACCATCAGGTATTTCATGGACCGACTCAGCTCCGCCAGCTCGTCATCTTCAGCGTAATGACATTCGTTTCCGCGATGGTGCTACGGTGAACCCTGCAAACGAACTTCAAGCCTTTTCGTTGTTCCTAAACGAAACCATTCTGCGAACAATACTTCGATGGACTAATAGACGATTGAATCTCCGAAAGCGGCGATTTTCTTTCCGTGAGTTGAAGGCATGGCTGGGTGTGATCATACGAGCAGGAGCTGATCGCGATGGAATGTCCAGCATAAATTCACTGTTTTCAAGGAATGATAGCAAGCCATTCTATAGATGCACGCTTTCGAAAAATCGAACGAAAGAAATACTGGAGACAATTTCTTTGGATAACAAAGTTACCAGAGCACAACGACAATCGTGCGACAAACTCGCTGCTGTCCGGGAAATCTGGACGTTGTTTGTGCTGGCCCTGCGACAGCATTACGTCCATTCTGATTCTAACTGTTGATGAACAGTTATACGGATTTCGCGGATATGCACCCGGTCGGTGCTACATGCCTGCAAAACCCGCAAAGTATGGAATTAAAGTATTTTGGATTTGCGATGCTTTGAACGGTTACGCTCTGCACGGAATTCCTTATGCCGGCCGTGATGGTGAGCGAGCAGTTGGTCTGGCTAGAGACCTTGTACTGGAGCTAACGAAGCCCCCTTTTATCACAGTCATCGGAATGTCTTTATCGACCGCTATTTCACTTCACATGAACTCATCGTTGAACTTCTGAAGAATGGTCTTACATGCACTGGGACAATCATGTCTAATCGTCGAAGTGTACCAAAGATCATGAAATCAGCTCAAAATGTTGACATTCATATTACACGCTTTCTTTGGGATTCGACGAACCGAATCATGTTAGCTTCCTACTGCCCGAAGAGAAATAAAAATGTATTGTTGATGAACTCATGCCACACAAAGAACGAAGTGAATTTGTCGAGAGAAGACCGCCTCCCTCAAGTAATCGACGACTACAATCACGGTAAAGGAGGAGTGGACGTCCTTGACTCTTGCATCGAGAATTTTTCATGTAAGAGGAAGACGAATAGATATACTCTAGTTTATCTGTTCAACATGATTGATGTTGCTCTTTTCAATGGATTCACCATCATGAAAGCAAATGGATACAGAAAGTCTCGGCTCTACTTTGTGAAACAGGTGGCAGCTCAGTTAGCTGAGGAGAGCATGCACCATCGATTCAACGACAAGAAAGTGTACGCTCAAACAAAGGATGCATTTATATCCTTTGGATTTTCGTCGAAATCCATTGTGCATGCATGTTCTCAGGTACGAAAGCCAACAGTGTCAAATGAAGCGATGCCGTAAGTCCACTCGAAATGCTTGTGTTTCCTGTGCAGAACGTGTCTGTAGTGAACACCTGATCAAGCAAGTCAAGTGTCAATTGTGTCATGATTGTAAATGATAGTGATGATCATGATTCCTCTTTCAAACTGCACTTTTGATGGATTAAAAATGTTCAGTTTTGAGATTATATTTCAACTTTACTGCAAAAAAGATGGAAAAATAGTTCATAGGCCTATACACCTATTGTTAAGAAAATTATTCAACTACCTTATAAAAACTACATTTGCTTATATAATGTCAATAATTTATCAGTGAGCTATCTGACTGATCTACAGTGCAGCAATATCCCTATAGATGCATCATAAGTCGATTATAGAAATTTGTCTACATATGTAGACAGGTGGGCTGATTAAGGTGTAAAATTTGCCGGGCTGTTGAGGGTTAAAGTATCTGGTTTGGTCTACTTAAGATGATTTAATTGATTTTCTATAAAGTATTCTGATAATCCATTAAAGTGTCTGGCTTGGTCTGAGATGATTTTCGTATTTTTTTGGAAAGTATTCTAGATAATCATAGTGGTCGTTATGATAACATGAATGTTTACCTGAGTGAGCAGGAACATCGCCAAAAAATCAGCAATATTTTACAGATGCAGATGGTCGAGGCGAACCTCATCACTGTGTCAGGAGACATCCTGCGTCCACGGAAAGTCGTGGAGAGCTACAAGGAGAATGGAGGGCCATCATCTCAGGAGCTCGCTGAACAGCTGGAGCTCAATGGGAACTTCAAAGGAGTCACCTTGAAGGGAAGTACTAACTCTAAGTTCCGAACACAATTCGTGCAGGCCGTCATCGATAACCTAGACGCGAGATTCGACGTCGAACTTTTGAAACACTGTACGTTTTTAGATAAGAGAAGGTGGCCAGCATCTGATGACCGAATCATCCATGGTGACAGAGAGGCCATGAAAGTCGCAGAAATTTTCAAACAGAATGTGATGAACGCAGTCTCCTCATTTCGAGAGGCCAAATCCGGGCTAGACTCGTCTGACTTCAAAGAATTTTGCGATGTCATCAAGATTTTCCCTGTGTGTACGGCTGAATGTGAAAGAGGCTTTAGTGCGATGAATGATGTGTTCACAAAAGATCGAAATCGTTTGAGTGTAAATGTTTGTAATGCTGTTCTTTTTCTCAACATCAATGGGCCACCAAATCACCCACGTAAACTTTGCTAAGTACGTCGTGGATTGGCTGAAATCGCATCGTTCAGCACCTGGTCAAAACCGTGTTTCATGTTCCACCACAAAATTGCGAGCGAAACACTCGCTTTTTTCATTGAATGAGAGTTTTTGCCGCATTTACTTGTTCTATGTAGCCTACCGGTATTGTGAGAGGATTAGATGTATAGCCTACTAAGCTTAGTAATCAACTCCATATTAAATATTAAAATTAGCATGAAAGACAGAGATTTGCCAGACGAATTATACCTAGCCGCTTCGAAGATAATTATGGGTCTCATTCAGCACATAGCCTCAATGAAGATTGGCATCCCCCCCAGTAACTTTTCCTACTTCGCACCCTGGCCGCCAACCCCACCTAGTGACAATAATCAGGCGCGGACGAAGAAGAAGATATACAAAATACCGCAGTGACCTTAAATGCTAAACAAGGTGATGCTGAAAGAGTTTACATTAACTTTAAAGTTATAAATAAAGGTATGGATGAAGTCAATTTACATAATATTTTCCATGACACTAAAATTTGTCGTCTTCTTCCCAAAGAAGTCGCTTCATTTCATCCGCCGAAGATATATTTCTTACTCAACAATCCCTTATCGCTTAAATTTTGCAATTACAGTAAATTTTTTAAAGATTTAGAAATGGCAGATATTGAGAAAATTTTATCTTCAGACTGTAAATGCACAGGCCTCCGTTGCCCTGGACGTCAAGGCCGCTTACGACTCCGTCTGGCACGATAGCCTCCTGTTCTCCCTCAACGAAATCCTCCCGGCCCCAATCGTCCGCTGGATCCGAAGCTTCCTCCGCAACCGCCAGCTTCGAGTCCTGGAGCAGAATGTCGCCTCACCCACCTTCACCGTCCAGTCTGGAGTGCCCCAGGGCTTTCCGCTCTCACCTCTTCTGTACATTCTGTACACCAGGGAGATCCCGGAGGCTTCGGGAGCGCTCTCAGGCACCTCGGCCTACGCGGACGACATCTGCCTATGGACGGCCGCGCCTCAGCCCGGCACCGCGTGGTGCAATCTCCGACCCACGCTCGAGGCCATCATCTCCTGGTGCGCTCGATGGCGCCTCAAGATCAGCCCAGAGAAGACCCAGCAGGCCTTCTTCTCCCGACGGACCCGCTGGCCACCATCTGCCTTCCCGCCAGGCATCTTCAAAGGACAACCTCTAGAATGGCGGAAGTCTCTCACGCTCCTCGGAGTGGAGATCGATCGAGAGCTCCAGTTCGGTCCGTACTCCCGCAATCTCCAAGCCCGCCTCGGACCACGGATTCTCCAGCTGTTCCACCTTATGTGGTCTTACCGCCGCATCCCTCGCTGGATCGGAGTCCTCCTCTACTCAGCTCCGGCACTCGCGGCAGCACCTTCTACGGTCTGGAGGACACTGGAGCGCCTCGAACGCCGCGGTCTCCGAGCAGTCCTTCGAGTTGGCCTCGACACACGAGTGGAGGACATCTACACCAAAGCCCGCCTGCAGCCGCTCAAGGAAGAGTACCTACGAGCCTCAAGACGCTTCCTGCTGAACTCCACAAATAATCGAAGGATCAAGCACTAGCTGACCCCCTTGGTCAGACCACGCAGTGACCTCGCGTACTGGACTCCTCCTCTGACATTTGTGTTGGCCTCCTTCCCGGCCGTCTCAGCGGTGTCTGACCCACCGTAATTCACGTCTTACTTCATTGACTTTTCTCGTTGTGACTTTTTGACTTGTCTATCTCCCTGCTAGCAGTTTATAATGACTCTAATTACTAGGAACCTTGTCCCTCGAGTACCCACAGCCCCGTGGGATGTGACCCTTGAGAACCTGCGACCCCGCAGGATGTGATTATCTCGGCCCCCAAGAAGGTGCAATGCCTGATGGGGCAAAATAAATACAATTTAAACGTGACTTCATTTATCAGCATTATGAACACGCAATGACTGGCAATTCTCTAGGAACTAAGCATCGAGCATCGAAGACCATGAAAACGCATGACATGTACAGTATAAAGAAATAGAGAACTCTCTTGACTGTCATGTCAATAGAGTCAGTCATATGTACAAACTTCCATGTCAGATTTTCAAGAATGGAATACTAAATTTATGACAGTCGTAGAGGATCGTTTAAGATTCACAAAGAACACTTATGACAATAGTAGCAATAATAAGAAAAGATTCCCTGAACGTTTAATAAAGGAAGAGTAATCTTACCTTCGGCATTTACACACAAATTTTATTGGGACCTCTGACGATGAAGCAGCCAGCAATTACGCATTTATATGTAAAAAGTTTTATGTCATGACATTGATCAAAGAGTTGGGGTACGACCTGAGTTCCTTTTCACCAATTGGTAACCTCACGTATACACCTATAGAAAGTAATGCTGCATGTATTATCAAGAACCATAGTGATATTTTGCGAGATGAATTCGCTATAGTTTCCAACGATAAGAACTGAAAATTTCCTGAGCTATGTTGGATACCTAAATTACATGAAGTCCCTTACAAGTTTCGTTTCATAGCAGGAGCAAAACATTGCTCTACAAAGCAGTTTACCCATCCTGGTCAATAAAGAACTCTCTGTTATCAGAGATCATTTTAAAAGGTATTGCAATTCAGTTTATAACAATAGCGGCATAAACTGGAGTGTCTTATCGACATCAGAATTTCTTAATAAAGTCCAAAGTCTGGATGTTAAAAGCGTACAAGTGTTTGATTTCTCTACGCTTTATACCAAAATGCATCAGTGTGAATCTTTAAATTACTTGACTTGATTTTTGATGATCATAACAGAAAATATTTATGCGTTGGATATGATACAAGTTTCATGTCTCGGTCCAATTATAACGGCCTCGAACACGCTGGAATCGACCCCGGGGATGGTAAACGCCCGACGGCCTGACGCTATTCCCCTTTTGGAACGGGAATCCCTCGTCTGGCCGTGACGTGTGTCGACGCCTTCGCGTGCTCAAACTTGCACGGTTCGGCTTCAGAACCTGGCTCTGCCGCCGGCAAAGCTGAGAAAGCCAAGGTTCTGAAGTACACGTCGCTGTCTGACCGCTACATTTTCCAAACTGCAGCGATCGAAACGCCCGGAGCGATCGACAACACTCATTCGACACTCCAATTTCTTCCATTTGTTGGTGGCCGGATCTCCGACGATTTTTTGGGAAGACCCGAAAAAGACTGATAAGCGGGATGTCATTCGCGGAAACGCTCTGGCCATCCGTCTGGCCGGACACTTTGACTAACGCAATAGTCTTCTGTGATGCATCCATTGAAAATTTAGAAAAAGGACACCTTCGGGTTCGGAACAAATTTTTAGATATGTACATGTACATGCAGATCTATACAGTAATACATATTTTCATCCATTTTTCGTGATTTGAAAATATAATCTTTGATTTTTTGCATATTAGTGATGGAATGTTTGAGGAATTTACATATTAGAAGAAAATTTTGTCGATTCTATTACACTACAGATCCTTCAGATATATCATCTAAGGCTGTAGTTATACAGGAATTCACGCTTCACTTTTCACGTTTCATTTTTCACTTGTCATGTGTGAAGAGAAAAATGGATACGTTGTCGTGATCAAGGTTGTGCCAAAACCCAAGCCCATTTAAATAAATGAATGAAATCAAGTAAACGAAGTGCATTCTTTGTATTTTGTGCTGACTCAAAGATTCTTCTATGTGCCAAAATTCCTATTGGGCCCATGAGCTGTGTGGTATTAGTGGGAAACGATTTATTATTGCAATAATGGTAACTCCTTCACTGCATTTCTCCCAGTAAAGGCCCTTTTATAGTTCACTCTGAATATGTATTCAGAGCGAAATCGAACGATATCGGTTAACTCTGTGAGGTCGGTAGACAAGTAGGTCAACGATGTCAGGGAGTACTAAAAATAGATATAAAATGTGAGCGTGTTGTATTTCTAATTCTCTATTGTTCACTGTCTTAGGACATAGCAATCCGACTCTCGACCGCATGCCTGACATCCTATTATCAAGTGTTCTGGTGACGTTTCATGATAATAACATTTTATTATTGTGCATGTTTCGTGAGTTGTTTTATGCCATTGTTATACAGGTATAAATATCCACGTCGGCAAATAAAGTGCGTCTTTGCTATTTGGAATTCGCGTTTTTACTTACAAGCTATCACGGCCGTTTGTCTTGCTGAACATGAGCGGCTCGTTAAAGTTGGTCGATATCGTGAAGAGATTCAAGGGTGAGCGTGATGAAAATATTGATCAATGGTTCAGACGATACGAGACAGCGGTGTCTATAGTAACCGCCCCAAAGGATTTAGAGGCTGAGATGGCTCGAATGATGCCTCTATTTTTGGATGGTCCTGCTTTCGCGACCTGGGATCAATTGGAGCCAACAGATAAAAATGACTTTAAAGTTGTGATGAAGGCTTTGAAGAGAGTTTATGGACTTAACAAGGCAAGTGCCTGGCTAAAACTCAAATCCCTCCGTTTGTGGCCTGGCGAACAGATCGACATCATCGCAGATGATGCAAAGACATTGTTGAAGGTTATCACTGGCAAAGATCCTGATGAGGAGCTGGTATCGTTAGCTGTGATCGATGCGTTACCAGCTGATGTAAAGGAGAAGGTGTATATCCAAGACGGCGAAGATATGAAGCTCCAAGATGTTCTGTCTACGGCGAAGGCGCTTTTGGCAACTCGAGATGCCTTACCCACCGCAGTCGCTGCGACGATGGGTCCGCAAAACAGCCAAATGAAAGTCTCCAAGCAAATGGTTCGCTGTCAAGGCTGTCGCCGCTTTGGCCATGAGAAGGCCAGTTGTATTATCACCTGTTTCTTTTGTAACGAGAAAGGGCATATTCAGCGATTTTGCCCACACCGTCAACAACAGGCAAGTGCGAGCATGGCTGCGGCGACGGAAATCACCGGTGCACAAATCTCACGTCCAATGAATGTCAATGGCCAAAGGATGAACGCGCTGATCGACACTGGATCTGTGACGTCTGTCATTGGTGAGCATGTGGCTGGGAATGAGAGTCGGTCTAGGTCCTACATTAGTCTTCAATCTTTTGGTAGGCATAATGTATGTGCGTATACGTATGTTGTTTTGAGTAGTGTGATAACTGATAATAATGAAGAGCTGGGACCCATTAATGCATATGTAGTCTTAGAAACTGATCTACCTACTGGTATTGATATCATTTTGGGTTCGAATGTATTTGAGAGAACGGGTTTAATATTACATCCACGCGTACGTCCAGGTACTGAGCTAAAAGTAGATTTTTCCCTATAGTAAAGGGCCTGTAGTTTCGGTATTGCATAGTGATGATATTCATGATAAGGATTTTGTTGCTACTTTTAATGGAAGTAGATGGTGCGTAAGGTGGAATTGGAGACAAAATTTAGAACCAGGATCCGATTGTAAGATACCGTATAATATTATCGATGAGCAGGATAAATCACCGTGTGATGCTGAAATAAATGACTGGATTAATGAGGGCATATTAGTAAGGCATGACGTAAGTTTCCATGGGAAAATAAAAAGGTACTTACCGATTATTGCTGTGCGTCAGCAGAAGGGCGATACCGTTAAAGTTCGCCCTGTCTTGGACTATAGAAGTTTAAACGAATCCATTGAGTCTCATACTGCTGAAGCTACTCCTACTTGTGCTGACACGTTGCGTCAGTGGCGGCAACTGGGGCCTAAGTGTTCTATTATTGATTTGAAGCGTGCCTATCTACAGTAGAAATTGATCCGAGTTTATGGGCATACCAAGCTGTTAGGTGGAAAGGAAGTGACTTTCTGTTGACGAGGCTTGGTTTCGGCTTGGCCTCAGCCCCAAAAATAATGACAGCTATAGTTACACGAGTATTGCAGGGTGACCAGAAAATCAAGGAAGGTACTTCTAGTTACATTGACGATATATATGTCTCTGAATCGGTTGTCTCATGCGAAAAGGTCAGGTCCCATCTGAATAATTGGGGTCTTATAACAAAAGAGTCACAAAAAGTTGGTAAAGGAGACGTTAGATTACTGGGACTATGTGTGGACTCAGGGTTGAGATGGCGCAGAGACGGTTCTCTGCCCTTAATAGCTAACATTCTTACGCGGCGTGAAGCACATAAGTACATAGGAGAATGTTTAGGACATTACCCCGTGGCGGGATGGCTTCGAGTCGCCTGCGCGTTTGTACAGCGGTGCACTGCCGAAGATCATACTAGGTGGGATGACCCAGTTTCGGAAAAAATAATGAGTTTGATTCGAGAAATAGATGTTCGACTGAAAGTGTCTGACCCTGTCGGAGGCATGTGGGAGGTTGATCCTAAAGCTCCAATCACGGTCTGGACTGACTCCAGTTCTCTAGCCTACGGGGTTTATTTAGAGGTTGAAGGTCAGGTGGTCGAGGATGCGGCTTGGCTGCGCCCGAAAGATGATGCTACGCATATAAACCGGTCTGAATTAGACGCAGCTATCAAAGGCCTGAATCTTGCCTTAAAATGGGGTAAGAGGGACATTACGATCAAAACTGACTCCATCTCAGTTTATAGATGGTTGCAATCTGTTATTCATAAGACAAGAAATGTTAAGACTCGTGCACTCGCAGAAGTTTTGATTAAGCGTAGACTTAATATTATTTCAGACATTATCCGTGAGGAACAGTTGGCAGTACAGGTCGTTTGGATTGAGTCAAGTTTAAACAAAGCAGATTCATTGACTAGAGTGCCTAATTCATGGGTCAGGGAGAAACTAGATAGCGTTGATTACGCTGACATCAAGTTTGTTCATGAAATCAACCATTTTGGCACGAATCGAACATATGAATTATGTAAAGAGCGGTATAAAAATAAATCCGTTTCAAAATCTGATATTAAGGCCGTCATTGGCGATTGTGTAACTTGTACCCGCATAGGACCCTTCGAATCGCTTTAGTTGGGACAAAGGATCGATATCCGCGAATAATGTTTGGGAAGTTTTAGGCACTGATGTAACTCATGTAGACGGTAGACCTTATTTATCCGTTATCGATACTGCTTCCAGATTTACAATCTGGCGTAGCTTAAGAAATGAATCCTCCACTGAGATAGCTTTCAACATTGAACAGATCTTCGCAGAATTTGGTCCCCCAGCGTACATAATGAGTGATAACGGGACAGTTTTCCGTAGCCGCGAGTTTAATGAGCTGTTAGATAAGTGGAAAGTTCAACAGGTCTTGACTTCCGCTTATAGGCCCCAGGGAAACTCGGTGGTTGAGCGGGTTCATCGTACCGTTAAGAGAACCGTAAAGCGTACAGGAAAATCCCTCGCAGAGGCCGTTTTCTGGGTTAATAATACAAAAGGTAAAAACGATTCAACACCTTACGAATTAGTTTTCTGTGCGAAGTCTAGAAAGCCGGATGTTACAGCTGATCGCATTGAGATAGAACGACCCAAATTGAATTACGAGGTAAACGATAATTACTTTGATAAAGACCGTAATCCTTTTCTTGTTGGCGATAAAGTTTTTCTTAAGCCTCCTTCCTCCCGATGTGATGACGTTTGGAGCGGTCCACACGTCGTGACAAAAATCATTTCGAGTGTTTCAGTTGAGTTAGATGATATAAATGTCTCTCGTCATGTATCGCATTTAAGACTGGTACCTTATTGCAGGGAATCAACCGAAGTCGACTTAGAAACGAAATACTGCTCTTTGACGAATGATAGCGATGTCGAAATTGATTCTGAGGCGGTACCCCGAAGGAGTAGTCGCGTGACTAAAAGACCTATTTTTCAAGGTGACCATGTCGTTGATTACAGATAGCAGACCTTATATTGTTTCGTATATAATATATACTTTTGTATATTAGTTTCTTAAGAAACTAGGGAGCGTGTGAGCGTGTTGTATTTCTAATTCTCTATTGTTCACTGTCTTAGGACATAGCAATCCGACTCTCGACCGCATGCCTGACATCCTATTATCAAGTGTTCTGGTGACGTTTCATGATAATAACATTTTATTATTGTGCATGTTTCGTGAGTTGTTTTATGCCATTGTTATACAGGTATAAATATCCACGTCGGCAAATAAAGTGCGTCTTTGCTATTTGGAATTCGCGTTTTTACTTACATAAAATATAGATACGGCCGGGAGGAACAACTGAGCGTGTGTGCGATCAGAGCTGGAGGCCGGTATCTGTAGACAATGACGCGGTACAAAAATCGTGTGAAAACATGAAAATGAGCTACTTTGTTCACTCAGCTAAGTGTAACCGCACCGTCTCGAGTCTCGACTCCCGTCTATTGCTCTTACCGGAAGAATGCCTAGAAAGTGCAGTGTGGCAAATTGCCGAACAAATTATTCGTCCGATGATAGCAAGGTATCAGTTTATCGATTCCCGAAAGACGAAGACGAACTGAACAGATGGATCTCCGTTCTACCGAACTATATCGCTCGCGATTCGGTAATGCGAAATATGAGCATTTGCAGAAAGCATTGGCCTGAGATGACTGCAATGAAAAAGGTTTTTGGACGTGAGGTTCCTGCAACCCCTCCGACTATTTTTGTTAATTGCCCAACCTCATTTCAACGGCAGACTGCCTCTTCTAGCGACAGGCAAGTCGATCATCGAAATATATCTTCATCATCGCGCAACACTTTTCCCGACGAACTAGAGCTTTTCAACCAGAAAGATTTGATCAAAAGTGACTTCAAAGTATTTGTACAAAATATTCGTCATCATCAAATGCCAGCTGACGTTCACATCATCGCTGAGACGGAAAATGTACGACTGTTATCATTCAATAATACATTTCAAGACATTGAATTCTCCGTCAGCATTGACTCCAACTTTTCTGTGAGTGCATTTCGACGTTATACAGAGATTTCACACACATATTTGAAGGACGTCCTAGGATTTCAGTATCGACTTACTCGTTGGTCTCAACTTGATGCTATTTTGTCGCGTGTGAAAACCGCTGAGCTATCAGAAAAGTCCGAAGTAAAAGCTGGTGCCAACCGCATCAAATCATCCCTTCCGTAGCTGAATGTGCTGGATGTGCAGTTTGAATTCATTCTACAGCTACTTCTTCTATGTGTGATCAAGCCAAATAGACGCCGTTTTACTGCATTCCTAACAATGAAAGCTATTTCGATCTATTTGGTGAGTAGAGCGGCATATAAGCATTTGCGAACAATCCTTCCTTTGCCACACCCTGATAGCTTGATGACAACTGTTGGTAGCGTATCGGAAGTAGGAACAGAAAACGACTCCTGGAAAGTAGCTAAATTGTTCATAGATAAATTACCAGTTATTAAGAGGAAATGCTTGATAGTTTTTTGACGAAGTCTATGTCAAGCCTTCTGTAAGATACAGATCTGGACACATTATAGGGTATTCAGCAGATGACGAAACGAAATTCGCTAGAACGGTTCTGGCATTTATGTTAAAGCCACTTTTCGGCAAAGGTTCCATCGTTATTCGATTAATACCCGTTTTCAAGCTCTCTGCAGACTTGCTCGAGGATCAGCTCATGAAACTAATCCAAATAGTTGAGAACCTAGGTGCAGAAGTAATTAGAATCATGAGTGATAATCTGTCCACTAATCGAAAACTTCATAATAATCTGCGAAAAAAATCAGTGTCGTCACATTCATACAAAATAAAACACCCAGTAAATGAATCAAGAGATTTGTACCTCTTTTTCGACCCTGTCCACCTTCTAGAAAGTATTAGAAATAACTGGCAAACTGAGAAGACACAACGCTTGCAATTTATGATTCCAGGCGAGTGTTCACCCACCCTTGCGAAATGGTTTGATTTGATCAAGCTTTATGATAATGAAAAGAATCAAACTGTTCGTAGGACAACTTTATCACATAGATCACTATTTCCTTCCAATTTTGACAAGCAGAGCGTTCATTTGGCTTTGCAGGTATTTCATGAGAAAACCGTGGCTGCACTAGCTCAGGATGGCAAAACACAGACGGCTTCTTTCATATTGTGAACATGTGGAAAATCTTGAATAATAAGAGTCTAGATGCTCATATCAAATTGAATGATCCTGACAGAAGACCGATCAGCTCCTATTCTGATTTTTAAAATCGTCAACAATAATACCATTTCATCAGTGCCAAGACATGTAAGAGTTCTTTCTTTGACAAAAGAAACTCGAAGTAGTCTTACACAGACTCTTGACGGTTTCTGTGATTTGATTAAATCGTTACTTAATAAAGATAACACAATTCAATATATTTTGTTGGGTAATCTTCAGAGTGATGTTATTGAGGCAGAATTTGGCATATATCGCCAGATGTTCGGTGGACTTTACCACTTAGCAGTTGATCAGATACTTAAGGGCGCCCGAATTCGCCGTCTCTCTATAATTAATGGCTTCGAAGCAATTGACGATGAAATCCTAAGTGAGTCGACTGATAGCTGCTGTAGGAGTGATTTCACCGAAGAAGAATGGGACATTTTCCACGATATTCCTGATTTCATTCAGGAAATATCGGCAAATGAGCGAAACGCTTTATTTTACATAGCAGGCTATGTGTCAAAAAAAGAAAACGTCCACTCCGATCTCCTCAGTCCTTCTAGTGAAGGCATTCGATTTGCTGCTGGTTTCAAGGGGAAAATTGTGCTTCCCAGACTCGTGTATTTTCAATTTTATCCATAAGGGCGGTTTATACTTCTACGCGCGTAGCATACGCGCCGGCTTCCCCGCGCCAAGAGAGAGGAAAATACTCTGACGTCATCACATGAAGAGTGATTCACCCGGTCATTTGGACATGACGAGAATCTACGCGCGTAGATTTCGGCTGTTGACTCGCATCTTACTTTTACGCGCTACGCAAGGCCCAGCAGACATGCAGGAAGTTGAGAGAGATGGCGATTTTGAGGATAAATTGATAGAGGTAGTGAAGAAATATAGCATTTATTACAACACAGGGAGCAGAGATCACAAAGGATCAAGAGATGACAGCCCAATCTTGGATAACTATCGCCGAATCAGTGAGAAGGAGTGTCAAAGATTGTAAAGATAAATGAAAGTATTTGAGGGACCATATGGACGAGCGCATTGAATTCTCCGGTCAGCTCCCTTGTAACATTCAGAGGCCTGATGTAGTGAGCTCTTCTTCTTCTCTTCTTGCACTTTTTATGTAGCAGATATAAATTCAAAATGTCGGCGGTTTCTTCTTTCTTCTTCATTCCATTTCAAATCGTAGATCACTTTCAAGCGGCAACGCGGACAACTGTAGAACGACGCGTAAAGTATAAACGCTCGCCCGCGCCGTATCCATAAACATTCCCAATGTTTTGGCAGCATCAGATCCCGTGATTGCTGACTCTTAGCGCAGCGCGTATGTAACGCGCGTAGAAGTATAAACTGCCTCTAAACTCTCTCTAAACTACTCCTTATTATACTTTAAAACTTTTAAAACTATTAAACTTAAACTTGGAAACTAAACTTAAAACTAAACATAAACTCTTGCCCTTTACCCTACCCACTTTACACGTTATAGTTTATATGAACATTTTTTTATTCTCATCGGACCTAGTCAGCAGCTTTAGCTAACACAAACCGACCAGCTCGGGCATTTGAATCCCTGCATCACATTTTTCTTTTTAAAATTGACAGAAAACAAAACGTTATTAGAAGAATAACAAACATTTTCCAAAAAGGCTTTATTTCGAAAAAGCAATGAATTGTTTCATTCAAAACTGTTGATTGCAATGAATGCAAGAAGCAGAAATTAAGCAAATGAAATGTTAACAACAACCTGTTCTTCCTAAAAAAAAAAAACATGTACCTACCTACTTTTGATTATAAAGCGGATCCATCCGTTTCTCTACATTTTTGTAATGTTGACTGAAGTCTAAAATCCAAATCCCAGCCAGCAATTATCTATATGTTGTCACACAAAGTAGTTCTGGTATGTAGCGGCGGCGCTAGCCTGCCGAGCTAGCCGCAGCGCGGCGCGGCGCGCCCGTAGCCTGCGGAGCGGCCGGGCGCGCTTTTCACCACAACCCTTGTGACAGAATATAAAATACATAAGTATACCCCTACCACCGCATCATAATGTATGCACATTACTTAGTATGGTATGGGCAATTTTTCAGAGATGTTTCTGCACAGAATCGGAAGCATCGAAAGTTTGATACTTCTCTTTGTCAATATTTTGTAAAAAAAAAACCATCAACAAGAGACGATTACGCGATAGCTGGCGCGCTGCAGATTACCGGCCTCCAGCTCTGATTGCACGCACGCCTTAGTTCTGCCTCCGGCCTGTCATATCTATTTTTTAGTAATCCCTGACGATGTCAGAGTTCACCTCATCTAGTAACTAATGACAACCTAACATTCGATTCAAGAGCGTAAATATATCGGTAGACAACTCTGTAGCGTTTAAATTGCACCGATATCTGAAGCAGTCAAATCATGGAAGGTAGAGACGGATGTAAAAGAGGAGATTGATTGCGACAAGTACAAGAAATGCAGACACTTAATGGGATTTGAAGGACAGGGATTATCGCAATGCACACAAAAAGAAAGTGTCATGTGGGGAGAAATAGCTAAAGCTGTGAAGCTTGACGTCTCCAAGTGGCCCAGAAGCGATGGAATGGAATTAAGCGGATGTGCGAAGGCAGCCTGAAGAAGAATCAAGCCAACTACAAGGGAAAGTCTGGGAGCAAAGCATCGAAAACGAATTAAATATTAACAGGCCATATTTTGAGCTGATAGCATTTTCTTGACGATCGAGCTGAAAGACGCAAGGACAGAGAAAGCAATGTTTAAAAAAGTCAGACGGAAAACATTGACAAGCAAACGAAATGGAAAGAGATACCGCCACCATCTTAATGGAAGACCAGGGAAGTAATGAAGAGCAAAGCGAACGGAGTCCGTCCTAGAAGCAGAAAATCAATGTGAGGGGCGAAGACAGAAGGAGGGCAAAAAGTGGAAAATGAGAGGAAGGGAAGGAGAGGGAGAAGGGGAAGGAAGGGCAGGAAAGGAGAGGAAAGTAGGCGGAGGAGGGAAGAGAGAGGAGCACGAGAGAGGAGGAGCGGAGAGGAGGGGAGAAGGAGGACGAGGAAGAACGGGGAAAGGCCACACGTGCCGGTCCGTTCGGTTCTCGCCGCTTGCTGTAGTTAGACCTTCCACTTTTCATTCCGGTCCTTTCTCTCCGTCGTCGTCTCTTCTTGTCTCCTTTCTTCTTACCGTGCCCTCACCTCTTTCTTCCTTCGGCGCCTCTCTTTCTTCTCCTACCCTCCTTCCCTTCACTTCATTTCTCTCCTTTTTTATCTCCTTATTGTCTTTCTCACTTTTTTTCGTCTCCTTTTACTTATCTTTCCCTTACCTCCTTTTCTCCTTCTGCTCTGTCTGTTCTTCTCTCTCTTCTTACTCCTTCTTCTTCCAATTTATTTCCCTTCTCTTCCTACCCTTCTTGTTCTCTACTACTTTCGTCGCTCTGTTCTCCTTACTCTTTCTTCGCTCTTCAGCACCCTTGTCACCCTCCGTCTTCTTCGCTTGTTCTCTTCCTTCAGATTAATCCTCCTTTATCCCGTTATTATTTTCCTTAGCTTCCTTCCCTTCCTCTTTGATCCTCTCCTCCTCTCTCTCTACCTTTTTTCCGCTCGCTCTTCTTTACCTATCTTCTCTAAGCGTCTTTCTTCTTCCTTCTTTTTTAGTGTTTTCGTTCTCCTTTACCTTCCTGCTTGATTGTTTATCCTCCATTTCTTCCTTTCTTCTTTCTTTCCTTTCCTTTACCCCTTCGTTCCTTTTTCCCCTCCCTTTCTCGCTCTCCTTTTTCCTCTTCTTACTTCCTCTATTCGGCCTTCTTTTTTCTTCTATCTCCGTCTCTGAATTCCCCTCTTCTCTCCTTCTTCTGCCTTTTCATCTTTTCTCTGGCCTATTTCTCACTTTCTTCTCTGCCTCTATCTCTTTTCTCTTTTCTTCTCCTTCCTACCATCCCTCACATTTTAGTCTTACTCCCTTTTTCTTCTCCTTTTTGTACCTTTCTTGTCGCTCTTCTCTCGTGCTTTTCTCCACCTCCCCTTCTCACTCCATTACCTCGCTTTTAATCATCTCGCGTCCCTTTTCTTTTCTCCGTTTAGTCTCCTCTCAGCCTCTAGCTGGCTGTTCACTTATTTTCCTTTCATATCTGCCTTTCTTTCGGCTCTCCCCTTGCTTCTCTCTTTCTTCCTCCTTTCTTCTATCCTTCCGTCTTACGTTCCCGTACTCTCCTTCTTCTGAGTCTCTTCCGACTCCTTCTTCGTTTTTCTTTCCCTTCCCTCTAACCCTTTTCTTGCTTCTTGCTCCCTTATTCTATTCTGGTTTGGGTGGTGTGGGGGTGTTTGTCCGATCTTCTATATTGCCGCGTCTTTCTCTCCTTTGCCCTCTTCCCGTTCCTTTCTTGCCGCTTCTTCTTTGCATCTTTCTCCGCTTTCTCCTCTTTGGTACTTGCGCTCTACGTCTGCCCGTGTTCCCCTCCTTAGATCTCCCTCCTCCGTCCTCACTTGTTTATTCGGTCCTCTCTATTTCTCTTTTCTTCTTCTGTACTCGCCCTGTCTCTGCCTTTCTTCTCTTCTCTCCCCCTTTCTCCCTTTTTTTTCCTTTTTGCTTCTTTCATCCTGCTTTCTTACATCGTTACGTTTTTTCTCCTGCTTATGTCTTCCTCATCTTGCTGCCTAGCTGTCCTGCCTCTTATGCTCTCTTCTCTTGCTTATCCTCTTCCTCGTTCCAGTCTACGTTCCTGCGGCATTTGCCTTTTCGCTTTCGCTATCTCTTCGGTCTCTGTTCCTTTTCCTAACTCCATTTCTTTTTTCCTAGCCGCTCTTCGGCGCTTCCTACTCCCTCCTCTATTCTCCGCTTTCTACTTTCCTATCTTCTCTTCTCATCACGCTGCATCTTCTCTGCTCTTTCGATTTATCATCTTTCACCTCTCTCGTTTTTTCTTCCCCGGCCTTTTTCTCGTCTTTCGTCTTTCCCTTTTCCTATTTTTTGCCCTCTTTCTTCTCCTGTTGCTCTCCTCTGGTCCCTTTCGTCCTGTAATACTCTCCTGGGCTTACTCTTCCTGTCTTTTTCCTTCTGTCCCTACTTTGTCCGCTTGCTGCGTTGCTCTCGACCTTCTTCTAGCCCTTCGCCCTCCTCTCTCGCATCTTTTCCTTCGTCCTTTCCTTCTTTCTTCTTTCTCCTTTCTTTTCTTCTATTTCTTACTTCTTTTGATCTCTCCTTCTTTCGTTCCCATCTCTACCTTTCTCTCGCCTTATTGGCCACCTGCCTCCCTCTTTTCCTGATCTCCTCCGTCGTTCTTTCATTTAGCCCTTCTCTATTCTCTTTTCCGCTTATCGCTTGTTGCTCATTCCTTCTTATTCCGATCTCTATTTTTCCACCTCCTCCTTTCCCTTCACCTTCTGTCCTCTTTCCCGTTGCTTCTACCTTCTTTCGCTCTATTGGTAAGGTACCTTTGCTGTCTCTCTCTAATTTTTCTTCTGGCTCTCTTCGTCTCTCCTTCTAATTATGCTCTTCTGGCTTATTTCTTCTTTCCTTTATCTCTGTCTCTCTTCCTCTCCATTCTCTCCTCCTTTCTCCTGGCTAACTGCTCCCTCTCCTTTTACTTCTTCGTTCCGCTTTTCTCCTGGCCTTTTCGTTTCATGCCTAGCGCTAGTTTCAATTACCTCTCTCCTTCTTCTTATATCTCCTCTTCCCGTTCCTCTGCGTCTGCTACCTCTCTGCTTCCTTCTTCCTTCCCTTCCTTCTTCTTCTCCCTCTCAGTACCTCTCCCTGTTCTCTGTACGATTCCTTGCCCTTCTCTTCGGGCCTTACTTTTCTCGTCTGCTCCCTCTCCTCCTGCTCCTCCTTCTTTCTTCTTTGACTTTCCTGCCTTCTAGTGCCTCGTTTCTGTTTCAACTCTCCGTTTTTCGTGCCTTATCTCCTGTATCCCTCCGCGCCGACTTCTCCTTGCTGTCTCCCGCGTCTGTTCCTGCTCTTGTTCTTTGTTGCCTCTTCTTTCTGCTAGCGCTGCGTTGACAGTACATTGCACCAACACCACAAACAATGAGCGCCCCGATGCAGCTCACATACAATCATAGCAACAAAGATAACAAGTAGCATCACAAGATGGCCTAAGAGACTACAATTCTGTAAGGATTGAGATACTGTAAATAGCTCTCCTGTCCCCGAGATTGTATTCCATAACATGCTAATTCCATTATTTCCGTCCAGAAGCATAGACAGCATCATTGAAGAACTTCGATCGTCTCTTACAGCGCGTGTGAAGTTGAAAACCAGAACGTGCTTCGAAAGAGCAGCAGGAACGAGCAGCACACACCGAACTAGAAATCGACATTGAGTGACGTCAAGTGGAGAATAAGCCTGCGAGAAGCCAATATCAAAATATAAGAAAACTCTTAGTAGAGGTTATAGTGGGTCAATTGATGAATTCAATGACAGGTTACCTACCGGGTCCCAGGAAAGAGCCTGGAAAAACCTGGAAAAAAGAAAAAGGCAAACAAGAAAAACTTGAAAGCAAGTGTTATTTGAGTCAAGCATAGACTTACTTTATCTTAGAAGTCCAAAACTCATTGCATGTTTGATTGAAAAAATAAATGATGCCTCAATAAAAAAAGATCTGATCTGACGCATTGTACTTTTTTTATGACATTCAAACTTGAAAAAATTTATTCAAGATGTGCAGCATTTTCATACATTATTTACTCGACACTGTTCCCAATCAGGTAAATGTATGCGCTTTGTAGAGGAATTAATACCTAATGAAGGCTCACTAAGTCTTAATGACAGAAACAAGGGGAATCGGTTAATATACGAAGTCAACCTGAAGACTCTATGAGATTGTGTTTTGAATCGCTAATTCATTCAGAGAATAACGTGAACCCCTTGACGACTGAAATTCTAACATAACTCATTGATTACAAGCGCGACTTTCCCTCAGGTAATCGAGGGCGAAATTTGGACAAAACTTTGTTACAACAGGTGTCTGCAGTCTTCAAGTTGTTAGTGGAGCTAAAAATCAAGGAAACAAGGCTTCAGAAGGAAAGTGGAAGCGAATTTTGAAGGCCTCTATGAACTCTGGAAACGAAGTTCCGGCACGAAGAGCGGAATACACACTGAATAACAGTTTCGAATAAACTTTCCAAAGAAATTTGAGCTACTACTGTTTGGACGCGTAAACTGTAGGAAGCAAGGTCAAAGGCAATAGAGATATTTCCACATGAGAAGAAGTTCTGTACCCACGTAAAGCCGAAACCAACATTCAAGCATTTGACATCTGTTCAAAAAACAGTCACTACTGAATCCTTTTCAGAAGGGGAAGATTCAAATCTTCCGCACAATTGCAGATGAATTGTTGAGCCATTCCTTCGGAGATGTCCAAATGACAGACCAATGGTTCCCTTTTTTATTTATTCATTCTTGTGTCGTTGCTTAAATGGCGTCCAAGAGATTCGTCAAATCAGAGGTGCTGACTGAAGCCGGGAGCAAATTTCGTGAGACTCAAGGCACTCGAATCTGAAAAGTGATGAAAACCTGACATGGGAACCCGACAGACGTTGGTTTCGGATCGAAACGCGCGATTCCATCGAATAAAAAAATCCAAAAGCCCAATGGAAAAGCAGAACTTCTACCTACCAATGTCCGGCATTTCAATGTGGTGTAGCACAGAGAATCATTGAACGAAGTCCTCTTCAGCATCCGCTAGTCCGATGGGAGCATCAGCTTTGTCTCCGACAAAGCAACCGACAAAGCATTGAGTAAATAAGACGGCATAAATGCCCAAGCTTTCAAATGCCTTTAATTATCAAAAGTCTCAACAATGCTTTAATTATCAAAGTCTTAATTAAAAAACAGTCAACTTATACATACAAGGCAAATATACAAAACATGCTCCATGCAATATGATCTCAATTAACCGAAGTCTTCAATATCTTGTGTCCGAATTAACTAGCTTCGACTGTACATTGTAACTTTATCCTTTATTTCCTTAGGGAGTTTAATTTCACATGTTCAGTCTATAAATCGAGATCGGTTCGTACCCTTGAACTCACCGATTGTATAATACTCCTTATGATAACACTAGGATTGTTTGTGAAAAGCGATTTGTACTCAAATGTACGGACTCGACTGGAACGTTTTGACTTGAATGAGGATAGACTTGATGATCTGTATGTAAATCTGATCAAAACGAATCACAATTGGATCACAGGCTGCACTTTTTGGATGAGTTCCAGTAGAAATGTTTACCATTGTTTTCGCTGAATCGCAGAAGCTGCATAGCACTTTTCACTTTAAACTTGGAGAGGAGCACCACCAGAAAAAGAACTTCAGAGATAAAGATTGAATAGCGACACGTATTAGAAGGAAACTACTGAAACAAGTTGGAAACAAAACTAGGTAACAACAGCACAGTTCCAGATTTTTCAACTACAACGCATTAACTACCGCATTGATATCAATGGCCTCAACTATCAACAGCTGCAAACAGTAAGTGAACTGGAGTAGAGTGTGGATTGACTTGCTTCTGCCAATTATTTGCTTTTGTTCATCTCTATGACGGAAGTAAGCTGAAATCATGATATCGGACGCCAACTTACTGAAATAAACATTTCCCAAATACCACCCTCCCTCACTACTCAATAACAATTGGATTGCTAACAACGGGATTTCCATGTATTAGGTGGACAGCAGCAACAATCATTACTACTATGTATGCAGTAATGCAAAAGCTAATTGTCCAGCCACACCAATGGTTGTGGGAAGGTACATCATCTATTTGCAGTTGTGCACTCTTCACTTTCAATTGTCACTGTGGAAGAGAAGGAAGCTCAAAGATAAAGATTGAATGCCACTATATCAAAGAAATTACTGAGGGACTTAAAAAAGGTCAGAGTTCAACTACAACGCAAGACTGAACTTCAACGCAAGCTTCATCAAGATGGATTGGCTGACCTCTGGAAATGTTTTAACAACAACTTGATACATATATATTCAATTTGCAAGGACACAACAATCACGAAGTGCATGTCTGGCGTTCACCGTTTCTTCAGCTACAGATTTAAGAAAATTATGGAACAACACAAGCATTCTGGAAACAAATCAGCGTGATAGACGCATCACAGTTGTCAAGGAATACTTGAAGACTTAAAGCCGAGCGCAACGAGAAAAGGCGTTAAAATTATAAAACACAAACAATTCATATCCACTGGCGTGGCTTGCCATCATTGTCGTGTTTGCAAACTCATGTTCATTTATCATTGCACGATATTACCATTTTCGACGTACGGACTCAGTCGCCAAACTCATGCCGTTTGCGCATGTTCTGAAATAAAGCAACAACAAGTCGCAGACAAAAAAAGAGAAAAAGACCTGGCTTGCATATGGCAGACAAACAAGTGACCCAGCTTGTGTCAGTCGTACCACCGAGAATGTTATTGCTCGAGTCTAGTAAGTAATGGATGTCTCCACAGACAACGAGTATCTTGCAAAAGTGTTAAATTTCACTTTTGCATGTCATTATTTCTAATAACCAACAGAGAAAAACGCATTATTATGATACTGACGTTGAAAATGATTGCATCATTACATCTCATGAAAGCTATATCGTTGTTAATGATAGAAAATAAATAAAACTGAACATCATTAAAGACGCATGCATTTGCTATGCAGTAGCGGAGAGAAAGATTGAATAGATTCAAAGATAAAGATTGAATGGCAATATCTGAGGGAAATTACTGAAAGACCTCTTGGATATATATTTTAACAACAATTATGTCATTTGCAGTGATGCAAGGAGTGGATGTTGAGAGATAGATATTACTCAATTGTGAAGTTGATCAGTATCGTTTAGACGCTCATGCTGAGAACACTCCCTGATAACTCCCGCTGATCATTCGAACTACCGTCAAAGCTTGATAATTAAGACCATAAATGCCAAGCTTTCAATGCCTTTAATTATCAAAAGTCTCAACAATGCCTTTAATTATCAAAAGTCTTAATTAAACAGCAACTTATACAAGGCAAATATACAAAAAATGCTACGGCCATATGATCTCAATTAACCGAAGTCTTCATTATCTGTGTCCGAATTAACGAGCTTCGACTGTACATTGTACTTCCTATTTTTCCTTCAGTTATTTCACATGTTCATCTATAGTCGAGTCGTCGTCCCTTGAACTCACCGATTGTATAATACTCCTTATAGCTTGATTCATCGCGACGTCCATTGTACATTATTTCCCTAATTCCATCGTCGAGACAATTCATCCATTGATGCAAGTTATCGTCGAAGTCCGTTAGTGATTTTGCCCTTACCGCCGTCGTTCACGTTAACTCATCCGTCGTGGGACATCTCTTCTGGTAAGCATAACCTTCTGTCAGGCAAACCATTTTAAATAACCTAAATTGTGAACAACAACTTGATACATATATATTCAATTTGCAAGGACACACCAATCAAGAAGTGCATGTCTGGCGTTCACCGTTTCTTCAGCTACAGATTTAAGAAAATTATGGAACAACACAAGCATTCTGGAAACAAATCAGCGTGATAGACGCATCACAGTTGTCAAGGAATACTTGAAGACTTAAAGCCGAGCGCAACGAGAAAAGGCGTTAAAATTATAAAACACAAACAATTCATATCCACTGGCGTGGCTTGCCATCATTGTCGTGTTTGCAAACTCATGTTCATTTATCATTGCACGATATTACCATTTTCGACGTACGGACTCAGTCGCCAAATTCATGCCGTTCGTGGGAGAGGACTTTCCCGGTCAGGTCTTGGATGAGGACGAAAATGGATTACTTAAAAGTCCGCTTCACAGGCTGCACTTTTTGGATGAGTTCCAGTAGAAATGTTTACCATTGTTTTCGCTGAATCGCAGAAGCTGCATAGCACTTTTCACTTTAAACTTGGAGAGGAGCACCACCAGAAAAAGAACTTCAGAGATAAAGATTGAATAGCGACACGTATTAGAAGGAAACTACTGAAACAAGTTGGAAACAAAACTAGGTAACAACAGCACAGTTCCAGATTTTTCAACTACAACGCAAGACTGAATTTTAACGCAATCTGCATCAAGAAAGATCGGATGACCTATGCATATATTATAACAACAACTACATGCAACGATCTAAAGGGTCGCGAAAATTCCAGCCATTTCATGAAAGCTGACAGTAAAAGGAAACACATCAGGACGGACACACTGTGAACGAAATGAATGAATCAATCAATGCACTCATTGCTTCAAAATTCATCGCATTTCAACACAGAAGCCAAATACCTGTCACTCAAATCATCATCTTTCTGCTGTTCACTGCAAATGTTGTCAAATTATGAGAACGTGCACCAACTCTTCTTCATTATAGACTCTGACATCGGACGCCAACTTACTGAAATAAACATGTCCCAAATACCACCCTCCCTCACTACTACTCAATAACAATTGGATTGCTAACAACGGGATTTCCCTGCATTAGGTGGACAGCAGCAACAATCATTACTACTATGTATGCAGTAATGCAAAAGCTAATTGTCCAGCCACACCAATGGTTGTGGGAAGGTACATCATCTATTTGCAGTTGTGCACTCTTCACTTTCAATTGTCACTGTGGAAGAGAAGGAAGCTCAAAGATAAAGATTGAATGCCACTATATCAAAGAAATTACCGAGGGACTTAAAAAAGGTCAGAGTTCAACTACAACGCAAGACTGAACTTCAACGCAAGCTTCAACAAGATGGATAGGCTGACCTCTGGAAATGTTTTAACAAAAACTTGATAACTATATATTCAATTTCGCAAGGGACACAACATATCACGTAAGTGCATGTCTGGCGTTCACCCGTTTTCTTCAGCTACAGATTTAAGAAAATTATTGGAACAACACAAGCATTCTGGAAACAAATCAGCGTGATAAGACCCCCGGCATCACAGTTGTCAAGGTAATACTTGAAGGACTTAAAGCCGAGCGCAACGAGGAAAAGGCGTTAAATATTATAAAACACAAACAATTCATATCCACTGGCGTGGCCTTGCCACTCCATTGTCGTGTTTGCAAAATCGATGTTCATTTATCATTGCACGATTATTACCATTTTCGACGTACGGGACTCAGTCGCCAAACTCATGCGTTTGCGCATGTTCTTGAAATAAAGCAACAACAAAGTCGCAGAAAAAAAAAAGAGAAAAAGAACCTGGCTTGCATATGGCAGACAAACAAGTGACCCAGCTTGTGTCAGTCGTACCACCGAGAATGTTATTGCTCGAGTCTAGTAAGTAATGGATGTCTCCACAGACAACGAGTATCTTGCAAAAGTGTTAAATTTCACTTTTGCATTTCATTATTTCTAATAACCAACAGAGAAAAAACGCATTATTATGATACTGACGTTGAATAATGATTGCATCATTACATTCATGAAAGCTATATCGTTGTTTAATGATAGAAATGTAATGTAAAACTGAACATCATTAAAGCAACCGCACTTGACCATTTGCTATGCAGTAGCGGAGAGAAAGATTGAACTAGATTCAAAGATAAAGATTTGAATGGCAATATCTTGAGGGGGAAATTACTGAAAGACCTCTTGGGGGGGGAAAAAAATATATATTTTAACAACAATTCTGTTCATTTGCCAGTGACGTGCAAGTAAAGAGCCGCTGCGATCGTTGAAGAGATGATATTACTCTAATGGTGAAGCTTCTGTATCAGTATCGTTTAGACGTATTCATGCTGAGAACACCTCCTCTGGATAACTCCGCTGATCACGTCGATGACTACGTCAAAAGCTTTGATAATTAAGAACCATAAATGCATAGCTTTCAATGCCTTTTAATTATCAAACGTCTCAACAATGCATTTAATTATCAAAAGTCTATAATTAAACTGCTAACTTATACAGCAAATATACAAAAAATTGCTATTCACCTACGGACTCCTTCATTGATCTTCAAGTTTTAACCGAAGTCATTCATATATCTTGTGTTCGATTTAACCGAGCTTCGGGACTGTACATTGTTACTTCCTATTTTTCCTTTGACTTATTTCACATGTTCCCCCAAAATAAAAAAATTCTATAGGTTCGAGTCGTTCGTCCCTTGTTGAAACTCACGAGTTCTCAGTATAATACTCCTTATTAGCTTGATTCATTCGCGACGTCCATTGTACATTTTTATTTCCCCTAATTCCATCGTCGAGGGACAATTCATCCATTTGATGGCTTAGTTATCGTCGAAGTCCGTTAGTGATTTTGCCTTACCGCCGTCGTTGCTCGTTAACTCATCCGTCGTGGGGAATCTCTTCTGGTAAGTAAGCATAACCTTTCTCTGTCAGGCCAAACCATTTTAAATAACATAAATTGTGAATCAACAAATCTGATATAGACGAATATTATATTCAATTTGCAAGGACACCTATCAAACTCTAAATGCACGAAGTGCATTGTTCTGGCCGTATCACCGTTTCTTCAGCTACAGATTTAGATGCATGAAAATTATGGGGCACACAACACAAGCATTCTGGCTCAACAAATCAGCGTGATGACGCAATCACAGTTGTCAAGAATATTCTTGAAAGACTTTAAAGCCGAGCGCAACGTAGGGAAAAGTGTCTGTTTATAAAATTATAAAACACAAACAATTTTTTTTCCCAAAATTTATCACTGGCGTGGCTCTGCATCATTGGTCGTGTTTGTTTGCAAACACTACAGATTGTTCATTTATCATTGCAACGAATATACCATTTTCGACGCTTACGGACTACAGTTCGCCCAAATTCATGCCGTTCGTGCGAGAGGACTTTCCTGGTCAGGTCTTGGATCGTGAGGACGAAAATGGATTACTTAATAAGTCCGCTTCACAGGCTGCACTTTTTTGGAGTGAGGTTCAGTAGCAATGTTTACCATTGTTTTCGCTGAATTCGCACGAAGCTGCATAGGCACTTTTCACTTTAAAAACATATTGGAGGAGGAGCAACACCAGAAAAGAACTTCAGGAGATAAAGATTGAATAGGCGACACGTATTAGAGGAAACCAGAGGTACTGAAACTATTGTTGGATAGAACAAAACTAGGTAACAACAGTGGCCATGACAGTTCCAGATTTTTTCAACTACAAACGCAAGACTGAATCAGTTTAGAGAAGACGCAATCTGCATCTCAATTTACACATACGGACATGCTTCTATACATAAACCCTCCTCTGTACATCCAACCACTCAATCTCTTTGTGTTGACCTATGCAGTATATTATAGATGCATACATACACTACATTGCAACGATCTAAAGGTATCTGCTTTAAAATTCAGCCATTTCATGAACAGCTGACATGTAAAGGTACCCTTAAACCACATCAGGACGGACACACTGTGAAACGAAATCGTAATGAATCAATCACTGCATCTCATTGCTTCAAACTCATTATCGCAATTTTTCAACACAGCAGCCAAATAACCTGTTCATCAAATATCATCTTTCTGCTGTTCACTGCAAATGTATGTCAAACTTATGAGAACGTGCCACCAACTCTTCTTCATTATAGACTTGGTAATTCGGACGCCAACTTATTGAATTAAACATTTCCCAAATACCACCCTTCATCACTTACTACTCCAATAACAATTGGATGCTAACAACGGGATTCCCTGCATTAGAGGTGGACAGCTAGCAAACAATCATTTACTGACTTTGTATGCAGTAATGCAAAGCTAATATGTCCAGCCACACCATGGTTGTGGTAGGTACATTTCATCTATTTTGCAGTTGTTGCACTCTTCAATTTTCATTGTCACTGTGGAAGAGAAGGAATGATCAAAGATAAGATTGAATGCCACTATATCAAAGAAATTTACGAGGGACTTAAAAAAAGGTCAGAGTTAAAACTTACAAACGCAAGACTGAACTTCAACCGCAAGCTTCATCAAGATGATTGCTGACCTCTGGAAATGTTGTTTAACAACAAACTTCGATACTTCTATATTCAATTTTCAAGGGCACAACAATCCGAAGTGCATGTCTGCGTTCACGTTTCCCTTCAGCTACAGATTTAAGAAAATTATGGAAAAAACACAAGCATTCTGGAAAACCAAATCAGCGTGATAGACGCATCACAGTTGTCAAGAATACTTGAACAGACTTAAAGCCGAGCTCAACGAGAAAGCGTTAAAATTATAATACACAAAAACAATTCATATACATGGCGTGGCTTGCCATCATTGTCGTGTTTTCAAACTCATGTTATTTTTCTTCGCACGATATTACCATTTTTCGACGTACGGACTCATCGCCAAAACTCATGGCCGTTTGCGCATGTTTGAAATTAAGAGCAACAACAAGTCGCAGACAAAAAAAGAGAAAAGACCTTTGGCTTGCATATGGCAGACAAACAACTGACCCAGCTTGTG